>JAOYMZ010057947.1:0-13269 GCA_025802335.1 Pinguicula primuliflora
TGAATGACTAATCTCTCAAGGGAACGAAATCGAAGAAGTAAGCGACCTTGGCAACCATGTTATGAATGAATGTGGAGTAGACTTTCTGGTTTGTTGCCTCTATTTATAGGAACATGAATTATCATAATTGCATTATTCCAGTTGTTCAACATCACGAGATATTAGAGAATATGACAAGGATAAACACACACAGATTATAAAAAGACTACACGCGCAATCTATGATTAATGCAACGTCTAGCATATCTATTCAGGAAATGAACCCGGGTTAACCACGTATAGTCGAAGTAGATCCAATATTTGTGCTACGTAAAGTGGGATACAACCGATGTTGTGCTTATTAACAGATAGTTGGAGAACAAATGGTTCGGCGGGTTAATAGCTCCAGATCGCAATCATTTCGACTTAAGTGTGTTCATTCTGACTAGGTTAAACTATGGCATATGTAATGAAAATTTGAAATTATAATATTTTATAAATAAGATTTTACAAAATACATGATTCAATTAACTAGAACTATAAGCTACTCTGCACCGTCGGTATACGAACGAATTCGCACCACGACATAGGAATTGCATAACAAGATTTGTAGGAGTACCAAGCACCATAATCTGACCCTTCATATCTTCAAATTTTTCCTCTACGGTGGAAGGAATACGACACACTGTAAACAAATTGTGACATTGAAAATAATGACGCAATCTCAACAGATTGTGTGGACACAAAACAAATTAAGACATAAAAAGAAATGCCACATACTTAGATACGACACACACTATCACTTTATCCCGGAAGACACGCCAGCACCACTTCACTTATACAAGTTGGGGGTTGATTGGTAGAAGGTTGTTGGTTTGTCTTCCGAGATCAAGATAACTGCACAGAAGGATATGGTGTGCCTTATTCTGGCGGGAACCGTGTTGTGAATGAGGAGTAGGTTTCTTGTTGTTGTTGCATCTAATTATAGGGACTTGAATTATCATAATTTCATCGTGGACGTGGTATTCAGTTGTTCAACAGAATATGAAAAGACACGCTCTGTTAGGATTTAGGGTTTAACAATGACGAGAAATACGCAACTAGACATGGTGTACCCGAATAAATTAGCGGGTCCTAAACCCTAGAGGCTAGAACTTTGACGAGAACTATGCAACTTGACATGGTATACCCGAATACGTCGGGTCCTAAATTCTATAGGGTAGAAACAATGACCAAAACTATGCGACTCGACGTGGTGTACCTGAATATGTTAGTCGGGTCTTAAACCCTAGAGGCTAGAACAATTTTGATAACTACGTGACTAGACGTGGTGTACACGATTACACCGGTTGGACCCCATATCCGAGATTCATAGACAACCAGATTCCAATAATTATTCCTAAATTTGTCTTCCTGGCCTGTAACTAATCACTCTTGAGTCTTGACCCCATTCAGAATGTCATCACTCCATTCTTTACATGTAATTGCACTATGAATGATTCATTCATCTCCAAGTCAAAATACCGCTACTAGAATATAATGAAGTCTCTTTGTTCACAAAATTTGACTTGTATGAGAATATGATCTTATCTTACATAGTGCGTGCAAAATAAGTGATATTGACACACATATCATTATGTCATCCTCCAACATAATTTACTTTTATATTAGTCAATATATATTAATTATTAGAATATTTTTGTTTTAAAAGTTAATCTGTTAATCCAAATAGTTTCGTAGTGATTACGACGACAATCATGAATAACACGACTACACGCGGTTGATCCGGTTACAACATTCTGCCCTAGTACCCTACTTTCTTAACTATCGACGACCTGTCTGAATTTCTCCATACACGTAACCCGAATAGCTGAGTCATTGTACACACGCCATGTGTTACAGGCACAACTATGCACGGTGAACTCGGATACATCAGTCAGATCCTGTAGCCAAATAATGAATGACGATCAATGTTCTTTTTTCCGTTAATGTAAACTAGGATAGCGTCGTCGTTCATTCCTCGATGGATGTGGTATGCAACTACACGCGATGAACCCGACATCGGCATTCGGTGCCCGACACTAATCTTGTAACCCACCATAGCATCATCGAACAACAGACTTCGCGCTTTGGACGTCCTATCCATCCCCCCGCTGGCGGGTAGAGATTTCTCTATGTGATTCACTACGCTTGCTTGCCCCTATCGGCATACTCTATTGTCTGCCGGTTAGGTTAGCTAAACTTTTCCGATAGTCTTCAGTTGCCACGCTTTTTGAGAAGATTTTTCCTTCCATACTCCCTTCGAAATACCATAAGCTCGAAAAGGGCTAAGATTGTGGAAAGATCACTTCCATCTCATGAATTGGAGTCGAACCCAGTATGTTCCCCGACTTAGCGAAGGCGATGACTCTTTCGGAATTAACACGATGGATATCGATCATTGTCGATAGTTGTACGTCGTATAATAGTTGATGGACCGACTAACTTATCTTAGTTTACCACGCGTAATCGCGATCTTACCGTCAGACATGAATCAAACAACGGATGTTATGCTAATTACAGGTTAGTTGGAGTACAAATTCCACTTTTGAGATAACCACGATGGGTCAAGATCGGATCGATTGCTGTATTTGTTCTGAATATGCTGTACGAGATATTTAAGTATGGTATAACAAAACTTCCGACCACATATAGGCGGCTTTTAGGATGGATGAATTCCAGACCATGTCATGTAAATGAATACAACAGAATCCTTCTTCTCAAGTACCAATTAAATGTTCAGCATGCAAATGAAAAATTGAACAAGGTACGATACAAACTGCAGCACCTCACTCCCGCCATTCACTTGTAGTTTCATTTTCCTTATGAACACGGCCACTGTTGCATGTCTTCGCATAGTGTCTGAGGATACTGCACTTCTGGTAGCGATTCTTGCGCTTCATTCTTACTTCGCCCTCCGATGGAGAATACGAAAAAATTGGCCTTCCTCTCTTCTTGCCAGGAACCTTTGGGGTAGGAAAAAGGGGTGCATTGATGGGAATGACATGGAGATGTACGCCACAACATGGATCCTCGTCATGCACCCTTGTGTATTCCGGCGCCGGCGAGTTAAGACTGTGTGAACTCTTGTCGGATTAATTTGCTGCTGCAAACGCATCTACACAAGTAGGGCTGTAAACGAACCGAGTTCGAACGAACAGACCATGTTCAAGCTCTGTTTGTTAAGTTTAACGAATGAACCGAGCTTGTTTGTTAAGCTTAACGAACAAAGTTTCGTCTTTGAGCTTTGTTTGTTAAGGTTAATGAACAGTTCATGAACAGTTTGCGAACAAGCTCGTGAACGAGATAGTTTGCGTTCGTTCATGTTTGACTCGTTTATGTGTTTGTTTACATGTTTGAGATCGTTCGTTCTGTATTAATGAGTAATAAAAATAATGAAAAGTAATGACTGATTGATACTTTCACCATCATTTACTTTGTCGAACAAAATTGTAATTTATAGAAGCCACACTGATAACTTAGATGTCTCAAGTTATGCCCTACACCATAGAACTAGTTTATGCTCATGCCACTGAGGAACGAAATTTGGTAATACGATTGCCTCTACCCGTTAATTTCTCTCTGTTCGAGAAGGTGGTCGCCTAGGCCTCTTAGGCACCGCCTAGGCGTTAGGATATTGTCCTCTGCCTTGCCCGAATTCCCGGTTAGGCCGTTTATAAGCCCGCCTAGACGGTCGGCTAGGTCGCTTAAGTGCTGAGCAGCTCCTAACTGTTTTGGGTCTGTCGGACGTTTTCTCGAACACTGTAATTTCTAGTTAATTGTTAGCAATGAATGAAGCCCATGACGTGTGCTACTTCCTAATCAGCCATCGTTCCTATTATCCATCAATCTCTAGATAAGAAGATACGTTCACACAAATGAGATTTTTTGGGATTTTATTTCCTCTAATTAATGTTTGCAATTCTTATCTACTAAATACGTGAATGATATTGATTCTACAGAGGATTAGATCGACGTGTATTGTATTGATACATTCAATTCCTTCTCTACGATCAGGTTTCATTTTCAATCAATTGTACAGATAAAAACCATTGGAAGGTGCACCAAGGTCACATTGCCACGATGATAATAAGGTGGACTCGCTGATTAATATGTTCGAGTTCAAGTCTACTCACTAGTCGGTGCCTTTGATCATGTATAATCTATATGAGCTTTCGGACAGGATGTATACTCCATATTAGTCCGGAATATTCATCCTTTTAACTACATAACAAAATTATTAACCCAATTTCAGCAAATTACATGTAATCAAAGAGAGGGAGATACTGAAATTTCATGTCGATCCAAATAAATATAGATGAGTATTACACGTCAGATGGATTCAAGATTATGATCACACATCAGCAAAACCAAAGGAAAGAATATAAAGTTTTATTTTTTTGAAATGTTTTTATTTTTGTGGCACAAAAAAGAAAATAGTGCAGCTTCTTGCTTCACGTACAAGTAACTTTCACAATCAGTCATCTGCTTAACCAAAAAAATAAAAAAAACTTTCACAATCATTTGAATATGATATTCAGCATAGTATATAATTCTCTCATTTATTATTATAAGATAATCCGCGTCGCGTGCATATATTCGAGTCCGTACCTAGCGGAAAAATATTCTAGGTCATGAAATTGTATAATGAACAGCACTGCTTGTGACCATTATTGCAAACAACTAAATTTCAAATGTCTTCACTAACTATGTATTGATATTTGAACTTGATAGGGCGATATGAGTTATGACTTATTCTTGACAAATGCAGTTTCAACCAAACCATAATTTGTTTGGTAATTGGATAGACTTTTGTGCCACTGGCTACACATCTAAAAAGTGTCGTACATGTTTTCATTCAAAGTTTGGCAACTTAAGGGGTGACATTTATTTGGGATTAACAATCTAAGGCATAGGCATAGGATGCATAGGCATTTTGCAAACTATATTTGACTCACATAGAAAACTTCTTCTAGTAATGCGAGGTATGAGATATTATGGGCTTTGGGCATGAAAAGCGAGTTTGGGATCGAATTTTGCTTCTCTTAGTCTTAGATTAGGGAGAATTTGGCCTATTTATGTAAAACTAGGGTTCTATGAAAAAAGAGTAAAATAAAGCAAGAGAATGAAAGTAAATTATGTAATGGGCTATTGTTCATAATTATTGTTCAAATTAATAAATTTGAGTATTAGTCTTGGCCCAATTTGGATCGAAATTTATAAGGGTTTAGTCGTTGTTTGTTTATTATGGTCAGGTAATTTAATGATAGGAAGAATCTTGGCCATAAAAATTGTACAAATAAAGAGAAAATTGTACAAAGAAAGTGTTCTACACTAGAAGGTTGATGATGTATTTTATATATTATAATATATATTGTGGACTTGTAGTCCCCCGACTCCTTAGACCCCGTCACTGATTATACTATTCATAAGCTTGTTATTATGAACCACATCATTATTATTGATCATCTCTAGATTGGTATAGAGACTTATCCATGATAATTGATTTAGTTGGTGGATCCATTCTAACTGTTTTTTTGATTTGATATCTAGGTTTATTTATGGACCCCCTCCTCCATCAATTTCAATTTTCAACAAGATAAACACAACTAACTAGCAACTTGAAACAATTGTTTATCGTTTATCTACCTTAAATTTTTCATTGTGATTTGAGATAAGGGGACCTGCTCTTTTATTTATTGTCCAAGGATATCAGCTAACTTAACTTTGAAGACATATCATGGACCAACACTCAAGGATTTTGTCATAAAATAAAAATGTCATGGACGATGAAAGTCGGATGAAAAATACAAAACTCATTACAATTGCAAATATAAGAACAAGGTTATCATATGTTTAAGTTGATATACCAATTATGAGAAAATTTCTGCTCTCGAATGCCTATTTCCAGGACAATTCTTCATCTTCCCGGATCAATTGATTTGGGCCGTCATATCTCAATCTGAAGTAAAAAACGAACCTTTATAAACTCCAGATTGACGTCAATTGGAGGAAAC
Source organism: Pinguicula primuliflora (assembly GCA_025802335.1). NCBI lineage: Eukaryota > Viridiplantae > Streptophyta > Magnoliopsida > Lamiales > Lentibulariaceae > Pinguicula > Pinguicula primuliflora. The sequence continues at coordinate 6,035 of JAOYMZ010057947.1, forward strand.
TCTTCCCTCCTCCACAGAGACCAATTATTGTTTGGGCGGGTAAGAACTCGATTGATTCCGGCAAGTGGAAGAGCAGGAACTCCGGCAACATAATGTCTCCGACATCATCACCTTTTCCAACTCAGACAACTCCGTCTTTGGTTTTCGTTTTGTCGGAGGGCGTGTCAAGCGCGCAGACATCAACCTCAATATGATAGAAGTTTAACCTGTTGAGCCGAATAGTTGCTTCAATCTCCATATCAAATGCAAAAATCAATTCTCGCGCAATGGCATCCGCCCAGCAGTGATGAGAATCAAATGCCTAATATCCGGTGACGCACCTTGAAGAAAAGCATCCCACGCCGGATGCCCATATCCCTCCCCTCGGCACGGAATTATCAGTGGAGAGGGATGCATCAAACCAAAACACATGGACTAGACTCGAGGGAGGGAGGGTAAATGGTGAGTAAGCAACAAAGGTTCAAGTCAAAAGATGCGGACTTTCTGGATCCCATAGCGTCATGCATGATACATATGCATGCAATTTCCGCCAATAGGCAACCATTTGAACCGCGGACAAGTCCTTTCGCCATGAAATTCAAAGAAAACTCAATAGCCAAAAACATAGCTTTATATGAGCAAACGCCTCAGATATTCGTATTAGTCTAATACAATATTCTATATATTCGCGATCAATAGAATAATGGAACTCAAGTGCACCACACCAATTCCATGACTAGTTGAGAAGAAAGGAGGATATTTTACAAAATAATAGACGTCTAAAGGTTGCATACATTACAATTACATGATAAAAACTGAATCTGTCGTCAAAATTCCCTCTGGTAAACAGATCAGAGCAGCAAAATTCCCTCGGGTTCTAATTAACTTATGGCCTGCAACTTAGCTGCAGTTCCTGATGTTACAGATGAAGAAGATAGATAGATAGATACCTTGGAATATTAGGGATGACATATGATATCTTCATGTTCATGTATGCTCCATAGAGAGATACAACAAGCAAATTCATTTCCAACTTCTGCCAAACACAAATAACTGATGAACTAATCTACCCCTTTGGAGGAGAAATGTTAAAGAATAAATAAAAAAAAATATTTGAGGGAGAAGCAGAAATAGGTTAAGAAGAGTCCGCCGGCGCCGAGTACAATGGCATGCTGTTGCAGATCTACAGGACTGCTTATGAACTTGAGATTTGAAGCCTCTGTTCTGTCAGGTTTATGAAGCAATTTAAGGCCGGGAACAGTAAAAATATGGATTTGTTTCATAAGATGGTTCTTGGAAAAGCAAACCCACCAGTGTTAGTTCCTTTGCAGGGCTGACTTTTTTTATGCATAGTACATGTACAAGCTATTTGCAGCCGCACAGGCAATCGAATTTTCTGATGGGTGCCATGCAAGATGGAGAAGTTTCGTGGTGAAATCAAATGAATTCCCGTTGGTATCAGCACCACTTTCTGCACCTGCAACACATGAACGTGGTGAGGTATGAAGGGTTATGGTGGTATGAAGAAGGCACATGGACACCACAAGCTAAAACCAGACCTCCTCTTCTCACGACCCGAGTTAAACTACTGCCCAGGGATCTGGAAGGCCTTGAAGCTGTCTGGACCTGCCTTCTGGAAAGAATACCACTAATTTAGCACAGAGCAAGGTTTCTACGACATAAAAAAGATTGGATGAGTCCAAACGTAATCTAGGGCAAGTACCTCATTGGATTTTTGCTTGCTTCGAGAGTAGTTGCCTCAGTACTGCCCCCATTACATCCAAATACTCGGAATAGATTGCTGAAACCATCGCTCTTCATATATAATTTTGAAGGAAGATGAAGTGGAATACTGGAGATGACAAAATTAAATAGAACTAGACCATACCTGTAAGAACCAGTTGCCACTCTAAGACCATCACCACTCAAGCAGCATTCGAATTTGTCAAAAATGGAATCATTTTCATACAAATCACATAGCTGAAGATAACAAGAGTTCTTGAGTTCAATTGACTCTTTAACAATGTTTTTATACAGGGCATTTAGTACTGCAATACTCACCTTGGGTCTTAAATACTCATGAACCTGGAAGGTAGCCACCGGACCAGCATCCATATTAATATCCCATAACTGAAATCAATAATATGGACCATTGAAAATCAGAATACAAACTAGAGAAGATTGACAATTCTGTGCACGCTCTTTAAAGAAGCTGCAGTTTTTGACCGTCCTCAACCAAGAGAAGGAAGAGAGAATGAATTCACAACAGAATGAAATAGTAGGACACCACTATAAAATTAGTGTTGTCGCTCCCCGTTTCAAATTGGAGTTTGTGCAATTCAAACTTGGATAAATCTTATGCATGCGAACTCCAAAAGTAACCTTTGCAATGAGACACTCTTGGGCAGAAATATATAAAGAAACTATCTTTTAATAAACCATACGCAATTAGTGATGATACACGCAAGCCATTCATCATTATTCATTACCTTCTAGTTTGAAGTCCATGTAAAACAGAAATTCCACGCAAAAGCCAACACAAGATACTAATTAATTGAAGTATCAACAAAAAAGCACATCCAAATGTGAGAAAAACTAAAAAACACCTTAAGTGTCATGTAATCACGACTCAGTAAATATCTGCCATCCCTAGCAAATTTGACATCTGATATTGAAGCGATTATCTCTGTGAAAAATGACCTTGGGCCAGGTGCCTCGTGTTCCTCAAATCTGTAGATAAAACATTGATATTTCACGAAGATATCATTTCTAGACACACAAGGAAGTTGACATTCCAGCAGACTTGCAGAGGTATCGTGGATTCTTTCAAAATACAGCACTGTGATGCTTTCTAGTCTAGAATTAAAAGCTCATAATGGATAATAACATGCCTAGAAGGGTATTCTACGCTATCAATTTAAACCAACTAAGATTTATACAGAATCTCGACATTTAAACAGATACTACCACCAATAGCTTGAAATATGAATCGGAATAAAAGAACTTACAGCTTAGAATGTGAATCGCACAATGCAGACTGTCTCAAGTCGATGAGACGAATGGATCCTTTTGAGCTACTATACGCTAAAGTGTTGCAATGATTAGGATGGAATTCTGCTGATGTAATGACCTCTGGAATAAGAAACCAATATCAATCGATTAAAGCAGTTCAATGTAATGGACAGAAGATCCATTGGTTTTTAAGACCAGTCTAAAGTCATTTTTTCAATATTTAATATTAAACATTAAGATATTTTTTGTACCATCACAAGGTAAACGTACAACACATAATCATTTACCAAAAAAAAACATATAACACAATATCGAAAAATTAATACCAAAACTTAAATGGCATAGCATTTTTCAATGATTCCATTGAAAATAGTGATTTAAATCACCATTATATAAGATAAGCAGAAATCTCAATAAGAATACCTCAAATTAAAATATTGAGACCAAGGTCCCAATCCGGAAATACAAGGCACAAATGAATAAAAGAGTTTACCAGTCAAATCCTCCATATTTGCAGGCTTCACATCGACAATATTGAAACTTTGGTTACTTATTTCCAAGTTCCAGAGATTTATTCTGAGATCGTCGGCAGATATAAATGTTTCACCATCACTGGAAGCAAAGGAGAAGGAAATTAATTGCAATTTAGAAGTGTTGCAGCACACCAGGCTAGTACCACATCTTGCATAGTCTAAATGGAGCTATTTCAGCAGGTTAATCTAATCAAGTAGAATCGTTCCTACTACAAAGTTTTTATACAGGGGATTTTCATCCTATAGCATTTCAGTAAACAATTCCCGCAAAAAACCAGAATTGTGGTTAGGGAATCAGATGTATACTAGCAAGTTAGCAACCTGCCCAATTAATTGCTGGAAGTTCAAGATCAATTTTTTTATTTTTTGCTAATACAGGATCGATGATTAGACCATGCAACACTTAAAAATATTTTCCTTTTCCAGATTAATCGATTGATCATGATATATATCTTAACTTCGATATCCATTTAAAGGAATAACTGTTGCACAGCAGGGCTATGAAAATCCATGAGAATAGACTAGGTCTATTGTATGGGCAACTTGGTTTTAGCTAATAAGAACCATGGATTTTGAGTTCTTCATCGAAGAGATAAATCACGAGAAACCGTCTCATAAGATAACAGATAAAGGTAAAGTAATTATGCCTCCAGTTTCTTTGATGATATGCAGGCGCATTTATGCATCATTGACAAAGAGCCTAGTAAAAGTACCGTGCAAAACTTAAATGGCACATAGGTGGGCATTACTAGCAGAGGAGAGATTTGATCTTAACCTGTTATTTGAGATAGAATTTATATGGTAGTCATGTGCATGGGCATATACTCTCCTACATCTTGCTAGGAGACTGGTATCACTGCTTGTAACCTGCAATGCAATTGTATAAAATGACAGTAGAAAGACAGAAAAAATATAAATGCTAACAATACTATGTTCAAACCTACAGACAAGATGTGACCATCTTGAAAAAACTCAAGTAAGACCCCCAAACCGTTTATGACAGACGAGTATACTTGAGACTAATGCTTCCGATAATGAAGTTCGACAGACTAGCATTGATGTAATTTGAGAAGGTCAAATAGTGAACTTAACAAAATATAGGAACAGGAAGGTTCATCAATAACAACCTTAATAGATGAATATCTAAAGATTTTTATTAAACACAAGTAAAGATGAATTGGATGTGATCATTTATTCACAAGTGAAAGTGTTACGGATAAGTACAAGTACCACTGGTAATCGCAGTGATGGGATTCCACCAGGTGGAAATGACAAATCATTGCCGAACGAGTGGTAAGATCGATCTAAGCAGACACCATTAGCAAGAGACTGTTTACTACTAGAACTGGAACTTGTAATGCCTCCATTGCCTACAGCCATGGAGGGATTTATGTTCATATCAGAGATTTTTTTGACTTTCTTCTCTTGTACCTGTTTTGGCCAAGAAATCAGAATCATCAAATTGGATATCTAGGCCACACAAAAAAAAAATGAACATAGCAAAACAAAACATTCAAGAACTCACCTTCCAAAACTTAATTGTTTTGTCATTAGTAGATAAAAGAAAGAGGGCACCATTAGCATTCTGGCACCACCGAATCTTGTTGATTTTCTCCTCAATCTCCAAACTCTTCAGATAATCAAACTGAAGAAAAGATGCATGTCAAAACCAATCAAATTGAAGAAAAACCGTTAAGCAACTCTTAACTCTGAAACAAGGGGAACATTTTTAAGAGGAAAATGATAAAATGTGCACTTGCTGCATCAGGCAGGTCGGGCAAGGAAAACAGAGAGAAAAAAACAAGTCAATCTTCGAAGCCAGTACCTCGGGTTCATGGCTCTGAAACTCTGTCTTGTAACGGAACTCAGGGTGTCGATTTAATGGATTGTCCATCTTTTCTAAGTCTCTTCGACTTCCAGGATGCTGGTAATTCAATTTGCAAAAGAGAAGAAATTTTCAAGTGAATCATTAAAAATACGGATTCGTATGGCCAGGAAGAACCTCACCTCTTTCATATCTGTCCTTTCGAATAACACCACCCTGCCACCACGGTCACCAGTAGCAAGATGATCACCAGTTTTATCGAACTCAATCGCAGAAATTATATCTACTGCAAAAAATTAAGAAGAAATGTAAGAAGTCCAATTCAAGAGTAAATATTGACTGAAGATGAAGAACATCATAGAATTCATCATGAAGAATTTGGGTAAAGTTCCACCAATTAATCAGAAGCACGCCATAGAACAGTTCTCACAATCGACAACTAGATCCTTAGCATTTTAAGATTGAAACAACAAGGAGCGGGGCAACATTCAGAACTTAAGCATTTGAAAGACCATTCTCACATCACAAATTAGAAACCTGAATCGGGAAAACAAAGAAAGGAAAAATAATATTCTCAAAGATAACCAACACTATCACAACCTAATAACCTTATAAAAGGACCTATATATCCATCCTTTCCATTGGTCATTTCACTCACGAGCACCATTATCTTTTGTCAAAATACATAACTGATGCTCTGAAATGACCACAAACTCGACTTGAACTTGATAAACATAAGCGCATCGCATTGCACTGGCATCTAGCATTCCAATATCACAATCTTACCCATCCATTCCTCCGTATCACTTTATATTTGAGGCTTTAGGGTCAAAGTAATATAGCACTATATAACAGAGTGGAGAGAAAGGAAGCCCCCGGAACATTCTTATAACCAACATTTATCAAAACCTATCACAAGAGACAACAGCACAGTAGGAAACATTCTTATAACCAACATTTAGTCAAAATCACTCCACTCTCAAGCTATAATCTCCAACCCATTATACTAAGACCCTGACATGCAGATTACTTATTGAATGTCCAGTCGAACAATATTTATCTATGCTAAAACAAGCAACTAAAACAGAACCCGCAAATATGAACATCCCACAATCCGAACCCCTAATCAGAAGATCCAAACACAATATCCCAAAAAATATTTCCCCACCGATGCATTATGATTCCTCACCTTCTTGTACTTCTTCCCCTGCCGTCCGCTCGCCAAATACCTGCGAAAATCTCCATTCCAGCGGCGAGGACGGACCCGCCGTAGCTGATGCCACCACTTCCCCGCCACTACCGCCGTTCATCCTCACCAGACAATCGAACGCAACCAAGATTACAAAATAACAAGGAAAGACAAAAGCGAACCCCAAAATCCACACCACGAAATTAAAGCTTCCCCCTTTTTCCTATTCCGCCTTCATTAGGGTATTGAGGATGGATTTAGGGGTACGTAATTGAAGAGATCGAAGCATCATCATCATCATCATAATCATCGGACAGTAGTAGGATTCATATTGCGCCAATTTCCATACATCCAACAAAACATCAATTAGAACAATGATAAAGCGGGTTTAGCCCGCCTCCTTCTAGAAATACATGTTAATAAATATTTAAATCGTGTATTTTTTATATAGCGAAGAAAATTATTAAGGTCACAAATTTGGATTCTTTCAAGCATCAAACAGTGCTTCTTTCTTGATCATCGTTCTGGGTCTCTGATATTAGTAGTGTTCACTCCCACCAACTACACGGTCATTAGGGCTGTAAACGAACAGAGCCGCTCGCGAACAAGTTCGAGTTCGGCTCGATAAAAGTTCGTTCGTTCGGCTCGAAAACCTTAACGAGCTCGAGCTCGAGCCCGAACTTCTGTTCGCGAACAG
>JAOYMZ010057968.1:0-13267 GCA_025802335.1 Pinguicula primuliflora
ACTTCAGAAAGATCCATCCAATACCAGAGAAGAAGAGGATGCATCAGTCATCATAAGTGAGAAATTAGATGAGACCACCTACATCTTATGGGCCAGGATGATGGAATTGGCAATTGTTGGCAAGGGCCGCCTGGAATACATCACAGGGGCCGCAAAGGAACCAGCCAAGGAAGATCCAGGATATCTGAATTGGCGCAAACAGGACACCCAAGTTTTCCAATGGATCATCAAATCCATTGACAGAAAACTGGTGTCACAATTTATCTACTATCCAAATTCGTATGAATTATGGAAAATTCTCGAAAGAACATTCAATACGGGCGAAGATAGCCTCCAAATTTTCGATCTGGTGACTAGGGCAAACAGGATTACTCCAGGGCCACTACAACTGGAAGATTATTACTCACAGAGCAACGCTTTGTGGACAGAAATCGACAGCAGGCGTCCAGACCCTATGGAATGTGTGAAGGACATTGAGAAACATAATGTCCTTCAAAATGAGCATCGATTGTTTAAGTTTCTGGCAGGGTTAAATCCAGAATTCGACGCTATCGTCCGGGATATCCTGAAAGAATTCCCATTGCCCTCAGTGAATGTTGCTTACGCAACAATCCGACGAGAAGCCACAAGGAGTCAGATTTTGAAATCTTTATCCGTTGCTATTGCCAGCGGACCAAATTCATCATCATCGGGCGAAATTGGATCGGGACTTGCCCTATACAGCCCTGAACAGACTCGTACAACACAATCTGTCGGTGTGACTGCAGGGGCAGTACAACCATGGGAACGACGGTCAGACAACGTCAAATTCCACGGCGGATCATCATCCCGTCGGCCCTTCTACGAATTCTGCAACATTCCAGGTCACTGAAAACGTGAATGTTACAAAAGTAATCCGCACCTGTGGCCCAATAGAGGCGGAAGAAGAGGTGGCAGAGGAACCTTTGGCAGGCGGAGTGGCCGCGCCGTCGTTATGGACGACAGCCAACACCAGACTGAAGAGAATTCACCGGAGATTGCAAGAGCGAATGTAGGGAAAGGGATCCGGATAGATGAAATCGAGACACAGATACACGGCGACCCACCGACCCGAGGACCAGGTAAAATGGAAGGTGAGAGTGTAAAGTTACGTAATTACCCCTCATATTATAATGCTAAATATTTCCATGAGGGGTATTTTGGAAATTTTATAGCAGAAAAGGAGAATGGGCTGAAATGAAACATTGGGCCCTCCGGAAAAGAAACAGGCTGCAGGAAATTGAAAAAATCAGGAAGTGGGTCAAACAGTACAGGCCCCAAAACTGCAGGAAAAATTAATTCAGCTATATCTACAGCCCATATGGTTGAAAAATCGAGTTCAGAGAAGAAAAAAAGAATGGATTTTTGACTATGGTGCTACTGATACTATCACTCACGATTTATCTGATATTGTTGAAATACAGAAAACCACGAAAAAGGGGGTCCAGACGGCTAACGGAGTATTTGCTCCTATGAAAGGAGTTGGGAGAATTGAAATTTCTCCATCGATTAAATTATCAAAATGCCTATATGTGCTGCCTTTGTCATACAAGCTACTCTCTATTAGTCATATCTCGAAGGAATTAAACTGTGTGGTACTAATGTTTCCGAATTTTTGTATCTTACAGGATATCCATTCGAAGAAAATCATTGGGCGTGGCACTGAACGAGGGGGCCTGTATTATGTTGATGAAGTGGCTTCGGAAGGAAGGACACTTCTGACTCGTGAATCACCTGATCCCCAAAGTTGATTGTGACATTGCCGTCTGGGTCATCCATCTCACTCTTACCTCCATCGATTATTTCCTAAACTTTCCAGTATTCCATTTAATTGTGAGACATGTGTTTTGGCCAAGAGCCATAGACAACCGTTTTTATCTAAGCATACTCGCATTTCCAAAATATTTTCTCTAGTGCATTCTGATGTCTGGGGACCAGCTTCTGTCATTGGGGGACAGGGGTTAAGATATTTTTTACTCTTTATTGATGATTGTTCTCGCATGACCTGGGTTTATTTCATGAAAAACAAATAGGAGGTTTTCGAAAAATTCACCCATTTTTTTAAAATGGTTCAAACCCAGTTTCAAACAAAAATTCAAACCCTTCGATCTGACAATGGGGGAGAGTATTTTAATAGTCAGATGAAAACCTTCTTCTCAGAAAATGGGCTGATCCACCAAACCTCCTGTCCTCACTCTCCCCAACAAAATGGGGTCGCAGAGAGGAAAAATAGATTTCTACTCGAAGTCACTCGAGCTCTCATGATTGAGTCTCATGTACCTTCCAGTTTTTGGCATGAAGCGATTGCTACCTCAGTATACTTGGCTAATCGTTTGCCTTCACAAGCTCTAGAATTTAGAACTCCCATTCAGACACTATCTGATTTTACACAAATTCCTCCGTCTATGTCCTTAAACCCTCGTGTATTTGGATGTTCGGTATATGTTCACATTCCAAAAGTGAATCGGTCGAAGTTTGATGCATGCGCCGAAAAATGTGTTTTTGTGGGATATGGGGGTTCTCAGAAGGGGTATCGCTACTATAACCCTCGAACAGGGCAAATGATCATTACCATGGACTGCAACTTTGTGGAAACAGAGTACTACTACACCCAATCAGAGAGTCAGGGAGAGAAGTTGGAGTCAGACTCTCTGGATTGGCTAGCTTCATTCTTGCTGCCACAGCCAACTCATGTGCCTCACGCACTGAACCGAGATACACCCCATCTCATCACTCCGACACCAGAAGTGTCTCATGCAATGTACGAGAAGTCGAGAAGCGGAGGTGGGTCGGCCCCCCGGACGCCCAACGACTTATCGGCCAGGGCGGCCGACTCGGCCGACTAGTCGGCCGACCAGCGCAACCCCTTCCCCTATTTTTTTTAATCAAAAAAATATATAAAAAAGGTTTAACATAAATAGAATATAAAAATATACCTAAAAAGAAGTCAAAGTTTTGCAAAACAATATTCGAATAGTTCAGATATCAAATTTCATCATTAATCTCCATAGTAGTCCTTCTTCTTCGTCAGCCTTGGTCTCACTCCCAGCCACGCTGATTCGGTCCAAAATGGGGCGCTAACAAGATTTCGAGCGACTAGTCGCGCGATTTATCGCCGGGGCAGCCGACTTCTCGAACACTGGTCTCATGTGCCTCACGCACCAGCCACATCACCCCTATCATCCACATCAGGTCACGTGCCTCACGTGCAAGTGCCGGTTCACGAGTCTGGAAGGATGCCCGGACCGAACCAAGACATCGACGAAGTACAACCAACTCGTGAAGAGCCACCTCAGCAATTTTCATCATTGGATGTCCAGGTAAGTACAATTTCTCCTGAGGCCTATTCTATGGATTCTATGACTGACAGTGATGCAAGACGTGGCCCGACTACACCAGCTACACCGAGATATATTCTTCCTCACTGTTCTACCAGGGGGTGAAGCCAAAGAAATATACTCCCGATCATGATTCGAGATCCCAGAGGTATCCAGTGGCTAATATGGTTAGGGGGAGCCTTACTGAATCTGCATGGGCATTTGCCGCTGCTATATACGCTGATGATGCGCCGAGGAATGAAATTGAGGCTATGAAGAAACCAAAATGGATAAATGCGATGGAAGAAGAGATGAAAGCCCTAGAAAAGAATAATACATGGGAGAGATGTCAGTTGCCTCCCGAGAAAAGACCAGTGGGTTGCAAGTGGGTGTTCAAAGTGAAGAGAAATGCAAATGGATCTGTTGAGAGGTAAAAGGCGAGACTGGTAGCCAAAGGCTACACACAGTCTTACGGGATTGACTATTCAAAGACATTCTCATCTATGGCGAAACTAGACACCATCAGGATACTATTCTCTATAGCTGCCAACTTGGATTGGCACCTACACCAGTTCAATGTGAAGAATGCCTTCCTTCACAGAGATTTGACAGAGGAGGTCTACATGGAGGGACCACCGGGTTTCTCAAATGATTTTCATCCAGAAGAAGTGTGTAGACTAAGGAGAGCATTCTACGGATTGAAGCAGTCCCCTAGAGCTTGGTTTGGGTGGTTTACCATGGCTATGAAGAAATATGGTTATACACAGAGCAATCCAGATCATACACTATTCCTCAAGCATCGAAGCCAATGGATTACGTGCTTAATTATTTATGTTGATGATATGATGATTACAGGAGATGACACAGATGAGATTGAGGACCTGAGGATGAACCTCTTCAGAGAATTTGAGATGAAGGACTTGGGGATGTTGAAATACTTTCTGGGGATAGAAATTTCGCGGTCGTAGCAAGGTATCTACATTTCTCAGAGGAAATATAATTTGGATCTACCGGCAGAGACCGGTCTACTTGACAGCAAACCCTCTGACACCCCTATAATGTTGAACCATGGACTAAGGAACATAAAAGGAGAAGAGGAAGCAGACAGGAGCCAATACCAGCACTTAGTTGGGAAACTGATTTATCTGGCTCACACTCATCCAGATATCACCTATGTAGTGGGAGTCGTAAGCTAGTTCATGCACAGTCCCCAAAAGGGACATATGGATGCAGCACTTCGGATATTGAGATACTTGAAAGGGACTCCAGACATTGGAGTACTCTTTCGGAAAAATGGACACTTGAGAGTTGAAGCATATACGGATGCAGACTGGGCCGACAACCCAGTTTACAGACGATTGACTTCCGGATATTTCACCTTTGTGGGTGGAAATCTAGTTACCTGGAGAAGCAATAAATAGAAAGTTGTGGCACTATCGAGTGCGGAAGCGGAATTTCGTGGAGCAGCTCGTGGTCTGACAGAGATACTGTGGATTAGGAAGTTGATGACAGAATTGGGGTTTGAGCCATCTGAAGCGTCTCTCCTGAGGTGTGACAACCGTGCAACAATACATATCTCACAAAACCCAGTACAACACGATAGGACGAAACATGTTGAGGTGGACCGACATTTCATAAAGGAGAAGATTGAGAGTGGAGTTGTTACACTACCTTTTGTGAGGTCCGAAGACCAATTGGCAGACATCCTAACTAAAGCAGTTAGTGGAAGAATCTTTCATGACATACTATACAAGTTAGGTGTCAGGTATCCCACACCAAACTTGAGGGAGAGTGTTAGGAAAGATATGTAAAGTTAAGGAAAGATATGCATAAATCTTTCCTTAACTATAGAAATCCCGTGAATGTTAGCAATTGGGGGGAAAGACGCGTGAATTAAGAGAAGGAAAATCTGTATAAATGTAACAAAGAATAGAAGAGAAAAAATAAGAAGAAAAACAGAGAAGGATTAACATCCTCCCGTGGAGTAGGAATTTCCCGAACCACGTTAATCTTGAATCTCCTTACAAATTCATACAAACAAACAATTTCTGCAGACCAAAATCGTAGTTCATTAGAGACACGAATTTAAGTCGATACATTTGAAATGTTTTCACCCATTTTGGAAGCTTGTTTTCGCCCCTTTTCTTTTAAAACCCGCATTGTGGGTTAGACAGTGGATAAAGTCAGATTTGAATTATTCAAATCTTGTCCAGATTTTTCACAATAAGATGTAACACTTTCTATTAATTTTTTTTGGTAAGTAATACTTTCTATTAATTTTGAATTGAGTATTTCACCTCAACCTATTTACACATCAGCCAAGTCCCTTATTATAATGTTTTCACCTCAACCTGATTTTGCCTTTTTCTCCAAAAATCCCCAATTCGATCTAGGGCTTTGCTTTGTCTTCCATATGCGCCATCAGATCGATCTCACCCTCCGAAGGTAGAGACTTGGCTCCCAATTCCACTCGTCGTATGAGTACAATGGATGGAGCAAGTTCTTCTATTGATATATTATCCATAGCTGTATCTTCACTCGCTCCAAGACTTCTGTCGAATTCCAGGGATTTTGCCGAAAGATTAAATTGTTCATTCCTTTCCAAAGTTACCAGACAACGATTTGCTAGACACTTTTCCAAGTGTTCATGATCCAAGGAGGTTTAAGGAGCTGCATATGTTAGTGGAGGTCGTCTGCTTCAGATAGAGTCAATTGTTGCCGCACCTCATCAGGAATATCTAGCCAATTATACAGCAGATTCATGTATTGTTTCGTGATTCTGCAATCCTTGAATATGTGCATCTCTGTTTCTGCAGACTCTGAACAAAGGGGGCAAGTGATGTCAGGAAGAATCATACATCGCCGCTGGAGATTCAGACGAGTAGGGCAGATGTTGGTTTAGGGAACGCCATATAAAGAAGGAAATTTTTAAAGGTATAATCATATTCCTCGCCGCTGGAGATTCACACTACATTCTTGTACTTAGACTTGGACTTACTTCTGCTTTGCTCTCTCCCACCTCTTTGATCCTTTCTCTGACTTCTCCCCTAGTTCTCAATAGCAAGAACATCGGATTGAGATGAAGAACCTTGTGCCTTCCATCTCATCTCCTCATTAAAGACACCTCCCTTAACATTCTGCAAAGAGAGAATACCATTAGAAGTAGAATTAGTAACTAAGACCCGAAAGTCTCCCAAGAATCCGATAGAGCATTCAATAGCCATAATCCCAACACTTCATCATCAAACTTGATGTTCATCCCCAACAACTGATCTAGGAACCCCTGAAAATCATTCAGGTGATCTGAATTAGAAGTCCCTTCCTTGCCCCTCAAATTCATCAGAGAATTCAACAAATATAATTTATTATTCCATTACTTAGAAGTGTACAAAGATTCAATCTTCTTCCATAAGGTCTTTGCATGTTCCTCGTTAGCAATGTGGTTGTAGACATTATCCTCAACATATTGTCGAATACCCCACACACCTGCTGATGCTCAAAATTCCACTCCTCATCAGACTTGAATTCCGACCTCTCAGCCACAAACATCGAAAGATGCAAATTTTTCACAAATAACAGATCATTCATCTTTCCATTCCACAAGTGATAATTAGTACCATTCAAACAAATCATTCTATTTGAATTTACCTCTATCATTCAAACAAGTCCAACAACTCGCAACCGAACCTTGGCGCTCCGATACCACTTTGATGGGAAATTCAACTCTGATAACAAAATATAAAGCAATATGCAGCGGATAATAATTTCTCCAACTTCTAAGAATCTATGAGGAGCAGCAATATCAAATAAATGAAAGCAACAAAAATCGATACAAGGGATTTTAATGTGGAAACCCCTTCTCAATGTGAGTGGTAAAAACCACGGGCACAAGCCAGCAAATCAAGCTCCACTATGATCAAAATAGGGTAAAAGAGTCCATAAATGCATCACAAATCGTGCTCAACAATCAGCCCAAGAATGCAACAATAAGTATGGAATTTGAGAACAAGAGAAACTGAAAAACTAGTTTTTACCTGCTACTGTTCAGATGCAAATTCTCCCTCCTTCGGCAACTTCTCACTAATCTGACCAATCAAATTCAAGATTCAGATGTTCCAAACCCACAGTTCAAATTTTAGCCTGATCCAACGATGAACGAAGGCGTGGCAGAAGATTTACGGTCACTTCTCTCAGTTTGTGCGAAAATCATTTCTCTAATATCTCAATTCTTTCCTTGAGACTCTTTTTACACTCTCTCTTGACCCTAACTAATCATTTCTCCCCTTACTAAGGTGAATCAAGTGGGCTTGATATATTTGGGCCTTTTCGACATATGTTGGGAGCCTAAAAAGAACCCAACAATAGTTACTCTGGATGTACCCATATTTCTTCATTGCAGCAGTAAATCTCTCGAACCATTCTTTAGGAGACTATTTCAGACCATCAAGGGCTTTCTTCAATCTGCATCCTTCATGAGGGCAAAAGTCACTAGGAAATCCATGGGGCCGTCCATATAAACTTCTTCACTCAGATCACCGTATAAGAAGGTATTCTTCACATCAAACTGATGAAGAGGTCAATCAAGATTCACAGCTAGAAAAATTAAAACTCGAACAGGATCAAGTTTACCAACTGGAGAAAAAGTTTCTGAATAATCTACTTCATATATCTGAGTGTAACCTTTTGAAATAAGACGAGCTTTGAATCTCTTAACTGTGCCACCAGCCTTTCTTTTGACAGTGTATACGGTATACCCTTCGACATCCAACTCACTTCTTCCCTTTAGGTAGCACACACCTTTCCCACATCTCATTCTTACTCAATTCATCCATCTCTACATCCATCACACATCTCCATTCAGGAATTTTCATTGCTTCCTTCTCATTTTGAGGGATATCCTCACCGTACACAGCAATGGCAAAACCTTTCGCAGATTCAAACATACTCTTCCTTACGATATCAGCAACAAGATACCTCTGAATTCTTTCATTATCTTCAGGAGTAAACTTCTTTCTTGCAACACCTCTATTCCAACGATCTGGAAGAACATATCTAGGAGTGGTAGGGTTCACTAGTCCTGCATTATTACCAGCCTCCACAATATCCAAAAAATCAGATAATTAAGAAGTAGGTAGTGTACTTAACGAAGTCTCTGAAGAAGAAGATCTGTGAGGTGGTGAGTCTGATTGATCTGACTGTACTCTGTCTTTGTCATGTTCCAGAGCAGGCGGTCTACTTGACTCAAGAACCGGGTTATACACTCGTGTGTGAGGCATATGAGATGATGAGCTTAGGAGAAAAGATGTGATTGATGATGACGATGGTGCGTGAGACTCAAGCATGGAACGTGGCAGTATGCTAACAGAAGGAGCTATAAGCCAATCAAGAGAGTCGTATATCTCAGTTGTCTCTCCCTGACTCCTTGAATGGCTGGATGTAAGATAGAAGTACTCAGTCTCGACAAAATTGCAAACCATGGATGCAAACATATGTCATGTATGAGGATTATAGCGCCTGTACCCCTTTAGGGACACTCCATACTCGACAAATATGCTCTTCTCAGCACATGGATCAAACTTTTTTTCTTTAGGAACATGCACAAACACTGTACATCCAAATACTCAGGGGGTTAAGGACAAAGGTGGAGGACTACTAGACTGTTCAAATAAGACCTGAATAGGTGTTCGGAATTTTAAAATCTGTGTGGGAAGACGATTAGCCATATAAATAGATGTAGACACAGATTCATGCAAGATGGAACTCAGGATTCAAACATGAGGGCTCGTGTAATTTCGAGAAGAAATCTATTCTTTCTTTCAACAACACCATTTTGTTGAGGTGTATAGGAGCAAGTGGTTTGATGTATCATCTTTGTTTCAAAATAAAAAATTTCCATGGATCGATTTACATATTCCCCTCCATTATCAGACAGAAGAATTTAAATCTGGGTACGAAATTGGGTAAGAATTATTTGATAAAACTGAACGAATTTGTCAAAAACTTCAGGTTTATTCCGTAGGAGAATGACCCAAGTCATGCGAGAACAATTATTAATAAATAATAGGCAATACCGAAAAACTTGTCCCCCAATAGTAGGAACAGGACCCCACACATCAGAACGTACTAATGAGAAAATACTTGAAACACGAGCATTGGAAGGTAAGTATGGTTATCTATGACTATTAACAAGGACATATGTCTCACAACGGAAGGGAATGCTAAAGACTTAGGAAATCATCGAGTAAGATACCTGTGTGAAGGGTGACCAAGACCGGCGGTGCACAACCAACTTTGGGAATTAGAAGATCCTTGAGGCAAGAGTGTCCTTCCCGTCCAGTCCACTTCGTTCACAAAGTACAAGCCATCTCTCTCAACACCACATCTAATTATCTTTCTCGAACGAATATCCTGCAAGATATAGAATGTTGGGTACATCATAACTACACAGTTCAATTTATTAGAGACATGGCTTATTGGCACAATTTATATGACAACAAAGACACATATAAACAATTGGATAGCCATAGAGAGAGAAATCTCAATAATTCTTGCCCCTTGACTGCAGCAAATTCACCATTTGCTGTCTGAACCACTTTCTTCTTTGATTCTTGCATAGGTAATTGTGTTAGTAGCATCACAATCAAATATCAATTCACCATTTTCCTCATTTTTTGATCCCCTCAATATATTAATTTCTCTTTATTTTATCACTCGGCCCCTTTATCACATTTTTCCCGTCGACCCAATCTTTTTCTACAAATTCTTGTCTCTCACTGTATAAAATTGGGCTCAGATCTCGGCTTAATTTCGGGCCTAATCAAACATTTCAGATGAGAAATATTTCGGCCCAGTAATCGGCAAGGGGCATAATCGTAACTTCTTGTTTAAACATCGTTTTTTAACCTGGAATCAGTCACGCAAGATCAACCCTGAAAATGGAGTTTTTTTTATAACGTACAGAACTCCACCAGTTAAACCCAACGCCCTACTGTATTTGGCAAAACATATGTGACCGACTCACTGTGTACAATTGTTACTCTCACAACTGCTAATATGGAGTTAAGTTACTTCACTTCGGAATTCATTTTGGCAAGAATCCAAGTGACAAGTTCTTAACAGTCCAAGACTCCAAGTTCGTGTATTTTTCCAAGATCAGACTTTTCACCATGGCGTAACAAACA
The DNA here is from genome assembly GCA_025802335.1 of Pinguicula primuliflora. NCBI lineage: Eukaryota > Viridiplantae > Streptophyta > Magnoliopsida > Lamiales > Lentibulariaceae > Pinguicula > Pinguicula primuliflora. Next base: position 10,517 of record JAOYMZ010057968.1, read on the forward strand.
AGGATATAATAATGGCTCGACATTTTTTTCCCGCTGGTAAGTTCACGATTTCATCTATAGCGGTCATGATTATCAGCACAATAATTTAATTAGGGTCTGCCTTGAGGAACCAAGAGACGAGTTCATTTATGATTTCTAGTTGGTTTCAAGTGTGTGTTGTTGATTTATATTTCCCATCATCCTGTTCATTTTTTCCATTCCATGTTCTTGGTTTCGAAATGGCTAACGACGATACCAGCATTATCAAAATCGGCCCTGTGGCTGCGGCAGACTCTAATTCATGGGATTACAAGGGCTGCAGCAAAATCATGCAGATCATCATTTGCCATGACAAAGAGGATGGTATCTGCTCAATCCAATTTCAGTACGAACAAAATGGAGACATACTGCTTTCCAGGCGCCACGGGGCAACAACCGGACAAAAATTTTATGTGGTAAAATCAAATCAAAAACCCTGAACATCATATAGAGATTGTGAGGTTCTTATCCCCAATCCTTATATCCTCAATTTCTTCCCGAATCTAATTTCTGTTGGTTATTTTTGTGGAGTAAAACATATGTTTCATTTTTCAATCACAAAAAAAAGTAGTACTGCAGCAACATGGAGTAGCTAATGAAGGTAGTCCACTACTTTCTTCCTCCATATCTTTTGGATTATTGCAGAGTGTCATCACGGGTAGTGATTTTTGAAGTTATTTTTTTAATTGAATTTGTCATTTTTTTGTGTTGTTTTTTGCAATCATCTATTCTATTGTGTTGGTGGAGAATTCTAAACTAAATTAAGTTTTTAATCTCATCCGTTGGTATAAGAATTGGATGGCTGAAGATAAAAGTTGGGGAAATTGGGAATATAAGAATTGGTTCTTTATATATATTCTTGAATGTTTTGTGTATTAAATTTGTAGGTGACTCTGGACTATCCGATGGAGTGGATTACTTTGGTTTATGGATTCAGGCTTAATGATACCACTAAAGGCAGCAACAGTACTAGCACCAACCAAATTTCTTCACTATCATTCGCCACAAACAAGAGCTGTTACGGTCCTTTTGGCTTTTATTCCTCCGACACTTGTGAAAAATTCACCTTTCATGTGGGAGCGTATGCACAATTTTGGGGCTTCCATGGCTCCAGCAATATTAATGTGCTGAAAACCATCGGAATTTATCTGAAGCCAATCACCACATTGCCCACCACATCAAATGATCAAAACGCTGTGGTGCCGACAAAGGTGTGAAAATTTCACACGACCTCAAGCTTCACAATAGTTGTTTAGCTCAAGTTTTTCGATCATTTTTCATGATTCCATGCTTTACTTGTCATGTTATTCAAATAGTTGTACGTCATTTTTTTCATATCTAAGTGATCTCGGCTTTGAATATTTTTATTTAATTATTTTAACGTGCAACTTTTTCACAGATTTTGAATGAAGACTCCGGCATTATCCAAGTAGGCCCTGTGCAAGATAATTCCGACTCCTCTGATGGATGGGATTACAAGGGATGCAGTAAAATATTTCAGATCTTTTTTTCCCATGACAAAGATGGTATCAACTCCATCCAATTCCAGTATGAACACAGTGGTTCCCTGGTGATGTCCAGATGCAATGGCGCGAGCATTGGAACAAAATTTGATGTGGTAAGATCAAATCAAAAACACTAAACATATAGTTGGAGATATTTTGATTGATTTTTGTATCAAAAATTGCAGTTGACACTCAAACAACCGATGGAGTACATAACTTCAGTTAGTGGCTACAGGCGACAATACACCATTTCTACACTGTCGTTCTAAACAAATATGAGCACCTACGGCTCTTTCGGCTGTCGCTCTGGCTATGAAAAAGAATTCACCTATGATTGGGGACCAAATGCACGATTTTGGGGCTTCTATGGCTCGAGCAATGGTTGCCGTCTGAGTTCGATCGGAATTTATCTGAAGCCAATCATCACATTGCCCACATCATCACATGGTCCAAATGTTGTGGTGCCTAAAAAGGAGAAGTGAATGTTGAAGATAGACCGTTATTTCAGCTATGAGCAAAAGTCGCTAAAGCTTTGCAAAACTGCAGGACACTTTCAAGTTAGTTATCAACGGTTATGTCGGTGGAAATCATCTTCCGAATTGGTCCTCCTGGTTATTCACTTTTCCGTTTTTTTGTTGGAGTCATGGACTGAATCTCAGTCATACTTTGATCGAGTCTTGGTTGTTTGCGAGTTGTGTCCTAGTTGCACTAGGGAATGGAGAAGGTTGCCTGAAATCTCTCCTTCTGCTAGTTGGGTAAGCCAGTTCTTTACTTTCAATAAGAATCAAGAAAGTTCTTCCCCTTGCATTTGAATTACATATCTGTTTTGTGGGTTATTTGGGCTGGTTTTGGGTCAAAGTATTTAAATTTTTTGGTGCTTACTGATTTAAGGTTCTAAATTAAATACAAGGCCCGAGTGTGCTAAGAACTAATTTTTTTTAAGCCGCAGAGCCCATGTCTACAACTGAAGCTCACTTGTATACAAGGCCTGTGTGACTACCTATTGAAAATGTGGATCACATTGTTGAGAAGGAAAATGCGTGATGATATGAATACATGCGTGATGCATGACTCCCTCCATCACAAAAGCATGCGTACAATTAATGGAGGGACCATCTGCACACGGAGGAAAACAAAAGCATACGTACAATAAGCATGCGTACAATTAATGCATGAGGTTGTACCTCCTCTATATATATGTAGCAAGAGGAAAATAAAAGCATAACAA
>JAOYMZ010057979.1:0-13267 GCA_025802335.1 Pinguicula primuliflora
TGCTATCAAAATCCTTTTTCAAACGCTGCCCAATCTAAGATTCAACAGGATCTGGTTATGGAAACACAGGCCCGAAGAGAAATTCTCATTGATGAAAAATTAGAATCAAGAATAATCCCTTTCTATAACTAGCGTGACGTCATGTATATAGAACTTAAAGAGCTTGCATGGTCCAGAAAGAGATGGATTTGTTGATGACCATTTCTCCACGGCAACACAAACACACTGAGCAGATCAGAACTGAGAAACAAATCAAGTCAAGATGTTCAACAACTTCATATCTTTTTGTCAATATAAATTGTGCCTTCACCCATCACCGGTATTCATTCAATCAGGCTGGAATATAAGACTCCAGCATCAGTTGAGCTTGGGAAGGTGACGTAACTTCGACAATCAAATATACAAACTTCCATTGCTTATCAACATTGTCTTTAAACATCTCCGCGTGCACTTTGCCAGCTCCATGAGGTCCACGAACATAAAAATTCACCTTGATATGTATATATATAGATATAGGGAAAGATAACAAGTTCTTGAGCTGTTCAAACTGCAGAGTCTCAACTTCATATTATTTCATTAAGCAATTATGGAATGGGATAAGCATTACTTACCAATACATGCTCGACTCCATCCTCGTCGGTCCATGTTCTATTGGGAATTCGTTGGCGGGCAGCACGGTTTCTACTTTCTGAGCCATAGCCTGTTATGGGGGATCCAATTCTAACCCTGACCTATACGATGTGAGTTAATCAGAAGAAAGTGTGCATTCAGGCAAAAGCACATGGCAGAGTTTACATGGAGGAAATTTCCACTTGAAATAAACAAGAAACCTCAAATAAGTAGAAAACAGGTGGAAAAACCAAACCAAACCAAACATACCTAGTAAATCCCGCCCTTAGGCAGGGTCAGGGAGGGTAGGATGTACGCAATCATACCCCTACCCCTAACAGGATGGGAAAAGATTGTTTCCGAAGAGACCCGGCTCGAAAAAAACAATAATAATAATAATAATAGAATACAAAAAATAATAATAATAAAAAGGAGAAGCAAAAATAACTACTTATCTCAACCATGCAATACATACATACCGAAATAAAATAAATGCCCACACAAATAACGAACAAACTAAATAACTGCATTCTACTCTGAATAACGAACAACCTACCAACTAGTATGTCCCACTTATTACTATCAGTCTAGTATGTCCCACAAAAACAGATGGAACAATTCTCCAATTAGCGAACATCTAACAATTAGCTTTATAAGCCGAAAGTGCTTCAACGTTTGCTTCAATTCATATGTTTTCCAGATTAGTAACTACACTTTGACATATAAACTTCAAGAACCTCCATTATGTGCAGTTGAAGTTCATGAAATGAAATTTTCTGAGATTCCACAAAACAAAAGGTAGATACCTGGCCGTCATTTTGAACTCTTTCAAGAGCCTTATTGAATATTTTGTACCTAATAAGAAATATCTTCAGATAATAGAGGTAGAAAAAATAGGAGTACTTAATGGCCATTCTCATAACGCAAACTAGCTGAACTTACTCCTTTGGTTGAAATATAAGTTCCTTGAAAACCGCATATCCAGCAACAGCAGCGACGCCAAGACCAGCAAGAATGACAAGCGTGTAGGAAGCTCCCTCAGTGAAGGTCACAGGCTTTTCCGGAATATTATAAGTCGGAGCATCAAAGGGGTCCTCAATATTTGATACTTCTTTCCGAGCCTGTCCAGAAAGTAGAAGGAATCCATCAATATTGATATAACAGTGTAACGTTTTCCCCATTCTCTGTAAAGATAACAATAATGGTTCTGCCAATTGTGGATATTTTCACGTCAGAACAGACCTCTGATTCACTTTTTGAGTTTGATTTGGCAGATCCGGATGCAAACCATCTTGCATAAGTAGAGCCTCCCATATGGAATCCATGGCTAGAGGCAAGCTGAAATGGTGACTGATAGAACAAAGCATGGCTCGTGGCCCGCAGATGGCTGAGCTGATAAATTTTAACTGGCCAAACAATAGAAATTATAATAATTAAGAGAAAGTTACCTCTAAGCTGCACACCACACATGAACGCATTTCAGAAATATTTGAGGAAGAAAGAAGAGAAGAACAGGACAAACAACTTCTAATCTAGTCTCTCAACTGATAGCATGAGAACATGATCCAAGTAACATCGTATAAGAAAAGCCAAAGCAAGTCCTCTCACGAAGAAAGGCTCCTCCAAACCTTATCAGAGGTAAGCAGGCACTTCTGATAGCAGAGGAGTTTCTCTCAATCCTTATCAGGAAAACAGAGAGCAAAATCCATTTCACACAGCTCTTTTTTTAGCACAAATAGAGAACTGAATTACAAATATGTAACTCAGACAAACTTAGTTTCAGTTAAGCTCGTTTCAAAACATGACTTCAGGATTCTTAGCAACGAGTATGCACTAACCTCCACCTTGACAAGCAACCTGCAAGCAAAGCAGAGGGAGGAAAATCATCATTAGTACTTATGACCATAGTCGGCAAAGTAAATATGGTTTCAAAGACAAAAATGCAGCCGCACATAAAGATCAATAAATACCACTCTTCAATAAACTAGCATAGAGAACGTGAGGTAAAATGAAAGTTGGTCGATTTGCATAATACTTTTGCCAGTCTCCGAGTAATTAGATCAGGGCATAGTTTTCATATCGTGAATCGAATCATGAATTGAAATGATCATTTACGAATTGTGAATTGAAATGGTTTGTCAATCATAATTTAAAAAATGTTAAAATAGTACATTGCAATAGAAATATTGTAAATAAGATTATCAAGTTTAGCATTAATATAAAACTACTCATTAACATAAATTTTTTTCCTTTACCCCAACTAAAAATGTTAATTAATATTCTACTTCAACACACACTCGAAACACAAGACTTCAGCATGCTTCGAATTGTATATGTTTCTTCCCAAATGTAAGACAAACTCCAAAAATAAGAGCTAATCCAATTCTTCACACTAAATCATAAAATCTCAAGTTTATTAATTAATACTTTATCCATCAATGAACATCATAACTATCGGTTTCCTGTGTAATGTACATAATGAGTTCAATTATTACTTTCATATATATTACACATATTTCTTACCAATCATAGAAATTCAACAATTTGGTGGTAATATTTCCAATATCTTAGGATGAATATCCCTTCGAAAGCATATTCATGAGTCACTTAGAGCCCAACAGTAGGAGAAACCGATTAATAAAAATCCCGTAAAATCTCTTTTTCAGCAAAATAAGCATGATTCTCATGCAAGGCTTTAGAATTAATCCGAATTGCACAATTTGAATCCCAAATTGTAAAATTCTGACAAAACTATGCACATACACTATTCATATGCAAGACTAGAATCGATGTGCTTTAGAATCAAACTTAATCGTAAAATTCAAATCCCGAATTGTAAGGTTATGATAACTAGGTTCAGGGCTATTTCGATTATAGAGCAGGCGAGCTCATTAGTTCAAATTCAGCATCTTATAATATCTGAAAAGCTTATTCAGACGCATAAACGAAGACATTTATCCTCCCTGTCCAATTCGACTATGTTCTCATATAAATTCAGATTTTTAGACAAATACCTACTAAGGAATTTAAACCCTAAAAAAAAACTAAGGAATTCAATGAGAACCAGAGCTGAGCAAAAAAAGGGACAAACATCCCATATTTGACACGCACTTTTGGATAAATCACTTACTGCAGATCTTTCGGTGGCTAAAGATGAAATTCGAGCCAAACCCACATCTACTACACCATCGGCAGGCCTACACATTGAGCCCCTGTATGATGTTCTCAGAATATTCCACCATTCAGTCTTCCCAGAAAACCGGCCACGTCTAATGTGCTGCATCGCTGTATTGAACAGAGCGAAATTCCTCCTTAGATATGATGTCTTTTCCCTCCCGATTATCAGAAGTTTTCTCAGAGATTCCTCAAGCAGCAAAATATGGATAAACTTTTCATGTGTCTCAACTCAAATATTATTACTCGTTAGTTCTTGTTTGTCTACGGTTCTTCACTGAGCAAGAAAAGATGAATTCAGTACTTTGAACAGAAGACGAACAAGGACGAGAAGAGATTAACGACTAAAGGAAGCTTGGGGTTTTGGGGGCTTACCAGGATGTACGCCTCACACGGGATTGAACAACCAGTGTTGGGCCGAACTTTGATTTATTAACCCGTTGTCCAGCAAATATGTCGATCCAATATAGTCTTAGCCTTTAATCTATATATAAAAAGAAAAGTATAAATTGGATGCCTCCTTCACGAAAATTTTATTTTAAAAATAAAATTTTATTTTAAAAATAAAATTTTATTTTATTTTTAATTTATTTTTATTATTTTTTACTTAAAAGATATTTAAAAAATGAATAAAATAGTTAAATCGTCTTAATACCTTCAAATCAAGTCAATCGGTAGAAGACTTTTCACTTTCTCATCTCCGTCGAAAGGAAAATCTCTTATCGGAAAATTGAAAAACCCATAACTCTTTTATCGAAAATCTCGACTCGAATCGTTCAACATGTCGCAGGAGAAATCCTCAGACACGCATGTGGATGTGGATCAAACAATTACCGCTATCATAAATGAATTCATTCCGATGCGCATGTGGCAAGGCCCAACCTGCTTCACCACTGCAGACAGGAAGAATGATGAATAACCCACTAAAGTCTCAGGCGGCAAGAATGATGGTCGAACCAGAAACGTAGCAGGCTTAGAATTTGAGTGGGGACAATGACTCAAGTGGACACAATGTAGGGTGTTCCCCATCTTGTTTTGCTAAAAAAAGGGTCTTGCCTATCTCGAAATCTTCCGGTACGTTGTATGTTTCTCGTTACGATTTGCATTATGATAAACCACTTACCCGACTCCGACGCGTTGAGAACAAATCCCTTCTCTTGAATTTTAAGTTTTGTTTGATTATTGTCTATATTTTATACACAGGTGCATATACCGACTGATGCACCTCAACTGGTAGGCTTTCCCACATACCTACCAGCGGAAGTATCGACAGAGCACACACGGAGTTCCCTGTTAAGGTGATGGTTCGCCAGTCATTGCAGATTATAGGGTAGATAAAGGAGCGATTGAGTAAACGAGAACTTGACCAAATACGAAGTACTTGTTTTGGTCATCTCCTGGATTTGGACATCTCTTGAATGTCCTAAAGGAAAACATCCTTCGAGAAACTTGTCCATTTCTTACTACTCTGATGCATCAAAACGCATAAGCGATTAGAGTTGTAGTTTCTCATAGAGGGAAAACCAATCTAGTTTGGTATAAAAGAGTTTGTCATGGTAACTTGGTTTGAAGAGTCTACTGAGGATACCGAGGATTCTTTGTGGATACCGAGGAGCAACTCTCTGAGGATAGGATTAAGATCTCCCTGTTATACCTATTAAAGGGTGTGATCCTAGCATGTGATTATAAGAAAAACATTGATGGCGTTGCTCTAAGCATTGTCAATGATTTGACCACATTCAATGCATATCCATGGGGTAATAAGTCTTACGCAGAGATAACAAAGAGTGTGGTACAAAAAAATTCTCCATACAAAGTATCTAGAACGAATTGTCACTCCAAGCAGTCGATAAAGAGACCTACACCCTGGCAAGTTTCCAGTTTTTTTTACATATAAGTGGTTGGTCATTAATGTAGGTTCTCATGTGTATGTTTTATTAACGTAAAGATTTACCAAAAATATATGTATGCTCCCTTTAAATAGATATGGGGATTTGATGGAAGCACGATGAGGTTGTGTGGCCAACGTGTTGATGGATACATGATGAAATTTCCTAGATGCTTGAACTGCTGGGTATGGTATGTAAACTTTAATATTATGGGATTCTATTTTTTTGATAACGTAGGGAACCCCTACCGAGGTAGGTAAACCCAACGTCCTACCGCAATAGCCTACAAACCACGATAGAGAGGTAAGCCACACTTGGCAAGTCATATGTGACAAGCTCATATCGCTGAGGGAATTTGAACCCATAACCTTTAGAACCAATAGGCCAACCCCTCATTGACATGTTATGGGATTCTTATGATCACTCAGTTTAATATGGAACATAGAATCATATCATCACGACAGGCGAATCACACCCGAAACATCTCCAAATTTATTGTAACAATTTAAAATATAAAATATGAAAGAGCATCACGACTCAACAATTTAAAGACGGATATTAAAGACTATAGTACATCCCAACTAGCAGGGTATGGCGACTTGTCGATATGGAGTCCCCATCGATGCTAGCGAGATATTCGTGACTCGTCGATACGGAGCATCACGACTAATTGGCCGAGGTGGCCCCCGCAACAGCCGAGGTGTTGGGCGGCCCCTGGCCGACCCGTCTCTGCCGTCCCACTTCTCGAATACTGATCGTATCGCGATATTCTTCCACAAAATATTACCTTGTGTAGTATGCCAGATAAGGCTGTATATGCTAGTCCGGCTCTACTAGTTGCTGCAAACGCATGTACACATGGCAATTCGTATATATTAAACTCTATGCAATCGCACGCCTTGGTAGAAATATTCACCAAGACAGACACATTACCACCTATTAAGACTTGATACTCATGTTCATTGAGCTGATTGACAACTAGTTCGTTAGAATTGGACCAGTAATCCCTGAACAGTTGAAAGTTTTTTTCCCAGACGCAGTTTGCTGACATCTCTCATTCGACCACTATGATATTTTTCTGTTACTGCATTCAGCATGGCAATAATTGGATATTCTCTCTGGTCGTCTAACACTGCGTTTATTGATTCGACAAGGTTTGTTGTTGTGATGTTATACCTGCACTGTGCATAGTACTGCTTTCGATGTTGTTTTTATGAATCATTTGCATCGTACTTGGTGTTTTGAAAGAATGTGTATTGTTTTTATAATCTTGAGTTCTTTCGGCCAGATTAACCCAAGTTTATCTAGGTGATTTGCATGCATTGAGGAATCATTTGTGTAGATTCAACACAAGGCACATTCACACTATCGTCCTCAGGTATTATCCTAACTTGCGGTGCCATATACAAAGAACCGACCACACATAGATTTTAGTTAAGCCAAAGCTTTAACCAAGTACACCAATTGATCATCCTTTGGATATTACCTCTAACCTGCCTTTGAGTTGGTTAGACTGACTAGTTTCTGGACCATAGGGCTAGTCATACATGGGTTTTGTGGTTCTATAATAGTAAAGATGGGGCATTTGGTATGTAGAAGTGATCATTAGCAGTGTAGTAAGGTAACATCGTAGCCTCGAGTCATCTCTCTAATATGTGTTTTATATATATTAGTGTTGCTAGTTCAGTTCAAGTATCTTAACAACATTTGTTCTACACTCGATTAGGGTTTAGGTTTTTTTTTGAATGGCATTTCTAACCCTTCTTCCTGATTCTTTAAATGTAGCCATTGTTGCTGTGGTATTTCTGTGAGTGTAGTCATTGCTGTGAGGAAAAATCAGCGCAAATCAGTGCCATTTGCTGTGAGTGTATGACCATTTGCTGATTTTCAAAATTTCTGTCAGTGCATGGACATTTATTGCTAATGAATGATCCATAGATACTGAAGAATGTTACTTCTAAAATTTAGAGAAGAGGATAAGTCATTACTCGTGAATCTGCTAACGTTGTCATTCTTTACAGTCACCAGTTCCGCTAATTGCGGCCTTCTTAGTTGTTTCATGATAGGAAATTGTTTATTCCAAGGAATAATAAACTTCAGCAAATTTTATGATGACAGGTTGCATTTTTTCTCTGCATTTTGCCACATGTTTTTTTGTAATTAAGAGATTTCATTCCACCAAAAAATATGTACAAACAAAAATATCAAGCTAGTTACATAAATAGACTACATAATTTAACTTTTTGGATCATGTAACCAATCGTTCAAAGTGATTGCTGGGGGCTTTAGGTGATGCGCCTCTATCCACAACCACACCGATCTCTTTGACATATCCAGGACGTCCTCAATGCTTTCAGTTTCAAAACGAATGTTATTTCTTTCAATCCATAGAAACCAAGCGATGTCTTGCCAAAGAGCAGGTGCTACTAGCTTCCCCAATTTCCCACTTAACAACTTACTGAATGCGCTGTAGTGTCCTTGCACTTTAGATTCAGTGATAGGAACAGCTTGCAGCCACAAGCAAACCTCCGTCCATATATCCTGTGCATGAGAACCGGTAATAAGGCGATGGTTGACAGACTCGATCTGTAAGGCACACCATATACAACGACGGATAGGCTCATAAAAGTGTTTTCCATTGAGCTGCAGGTTATCAATAGTTGCAATTCTTCCCTGAAGTACATGCCATGTGAATGTTTGGATCTTTTTTGGTGGTAGCTTTGTCCGGGCAGAAGCTAGATAACTTCTGTCCACAACATCTTCATGCATATTTTGGTCTTGCCGCATCATTTTGTATCCTGATGCCACAGTATAGCAGCTTGAGATATCACCTAACGACTTCCATGTATCCTCACCTTCTTGAAGTAGTGTGTGTTGCTGCAGGAGCTGTTTTAACATTACCAGACGTTCCTCTTCCCATGCCCTCAACGGTCATCTGAATTGAAGAGTTATTTCCATATTGATCTCTCCTCCATTTACAGCTTCTTACACTGTAATCTGTTTAGAATCTGAAAGCCGATATAATTCATTGAATTGTGTTTCCAGGCATCCTTATTTCATCAAGTTAGTGCGCCAAAAGAGTGTTTTGTTTCCAGCCTCTATCTGCATGAGCAGATTTGTTGTGAACCAAGTCTCCGTAGCAGAGGCATTCCATATGTCTTTCCATGCTTTTGAAACGTTTTCTGGTAGGGAGATGAGATCAAACTCTACTTGATGGTTGTATTCAGACAAATATTTGGATCTTATTAGTCTTGTCCATAGACTATCTGGATCTTCTCAGAGTCTCCAAAGCAACTTGGTTAGAAGAGCAATGTTCATGGAAGAGAAGTCTTTAAGCCCCAATCCTTTTGCAACTTTTTCAAGGCATAAGTCATCCCAACTGATCCAGTGTATAGCACGACGTCCATCTGGTGATTTTCTCCATTGAAACTTCATTATAACTTTGTTCATACGCTTTATCACCGCAACTGATGCTTTATATATGCTCAAGTAGTATAATGTGAGGCTAGAAAGAGTAGATTTAATCAATGCTATCCTTCCAGCTATAGATAGGAAATGGTTGTCCCATTTTAGTTGACGACCTTCCATGTCTGTTATAAGCTTATCCCACATTTTTATCTTACCAGGATTTTCTCCCACCGGTAATCCCAAATATTGAAATGGAAGTTTTCCTGTTTGACAATTGAGAGAAGCTGCATATATATCAATAGAAGCAGGGGAGATGTTGATACCATAAAGGTTACTCTTCAAAAAGTTATAGAAAGGTCGGAGATAAGTTCAAAAGTTTGTAATATCCCTTTCACCACCAGAACCTCCTGTTTTGTTCTTGCAATCATAAGAAGAGTGTCGTCTGCATATTGAAGGTGAGAAACAGAAATTGTGTTAACGGATGCACCCTGCATATGAGATGTATCCTTTGCTTTGTTTATCTATATACTCAATCCTTCAACTGCAATCAAGAATAAGAAAGGAAATAGGGTTTTCCTGTCTTAATCCACGCTGTAGTTTAAATTCATCTCCACAGCTACCATTAATCACCACAGAGGCTCTGGCAGAAGTAACACATTCCACCATCCACGATATCCATTTCTCGGAGAAGTTGAATTTTATCAGCATATGGAACAAATATTTCCAGTTGATTGTGTCAAAGGCTTTAGTCAAATCAACCTTCGGCAGAAGTAATGACTGTTTTTTCCGTTTGTACGAGTGGATTACTTCATTTGCAGCCAGAATACCATCAAGTATTTGATGACCTTTGATGAAACCAGACTGGTTTGGTGAAATGATTGAGCCAATAACTTTGCTTAATCTTGCTACCAAAAGTTAAGAGACAATCTTATATGCACAACCTATCAGGAAAATGGGCTTGTAATGATCCATGGAAACTGGATTCCCATTCTTAGGCATCAGAGTGATGAGAGTAGAGAATAACCCTTTGGCTATGCGTCTAGTACGATGAAATTCCTGAATAAACTGGACAAATGAATCTTTCACAGTTTGCCACTATTTCTGCAAGAAGAAGAAGTTTTATCCATCCCCTCCAGGACTTTTTTTTGGAGAGCAGCTCATGACAGTAGAGTTTATCTCATCCTCAGAGAAATCAGCAATAAGAAGTTGATTTTCATCCTCAGATAGTTATTTTTCAATTGGTGTATCAAGCTTGGGTCTATCCCATTCCTCGCAGGAATACTGTTTCCTGAAGTGATCAGTAACACCTTCTTTAACCTCTTTAACTTCACTGCACCACACATTATCTATGAAAAACCCTCTAATGTGGCTTTTCCTTCTGTTGGAGTTGATTCTCGAATGAAAATACTTAGAATTTTGATCTCCTTCTACTATCCATCTTATTCTCGATTTTTGGGTAAGGAGCTGCTCTTTTTCAAGAAGAGTTTTTTGTAGTTCTGTCCAGCATGTTTTCTTTCTACATACTTCATTAGGAGTCATAGGTCTAAGTTCTGCCAGAATATCAAACTCAGACACTTCTGTTTGCAAAGAATTCAGGCAGTTATTAATATTGCCATATCAAGTCTTATTCCAAATGCTGAGGCTTATTTATCGACATTGCTCTTCTCAACATTATTCAGGGCATTAACTGCCCCTTCTATGCCATCCAGTGGGGACTGGTGTACTTCTTTCTGAGGATCAACTTTGTTTGGCAGAATTGGCCAATTCTGGTTCTGTAACCACCCATTTTCCTTCCGTATAGGGTGCTGAAGCTGTTGCCAAGTATTCAGCGGTCTGGAAAACTCCTCCTCAACCAAAATGTTGAAACGTTCATCTTCTGCTTCAATTTTTATCTGTTGGCTCACCAACATTTTGGAGGTTGTCAGAATTTGAATACACCCAAATTGCATTTCTGACTGTGATTTTGTCTTCTCATCAATCATCAGTACTGTTCCCAGTGTAGCAGCAATATTACTGAAGAAATCTTCACACCAAAAATGTAGAGGTGTTCCTCGAACATGAATCCATACTAGCTGGACCAGTTTTTCGTTCACAACTTTCCAGGGTCTGATATTATGCAAACAAAGTTTGTTGATTGTCGTCATATCAACCTGCAATCTCATTTTATCCTCCTGATTAGCTAGCTTTATCAGGACTTCGCCACCCTCAAGACAGACCGCTCGCCCATCAGCATATTTTTGTTCCTCCAGAATTTTATCTAGGGAAGCTAAGTCGAGAATTGGCGATGGCGTTCCAATAAGACAATTTTCCAACCACGCCGAGTTTTATGGCTTCATTTGTATTTCATTGTGACCACTGGATATTCCCCTTCATCTACGGGAGTTCCTAATTTCGTCTGAGTAGGTGCAGGAGATTCACCACTCAAAATAGTTTCTTTGTGGATTCAGAAGTAGATCTCGCAAAGTTAACGTAGAGCTTTGAGCTTCCAATTTATAGACCATTAAGTTTTGTCACCAGATTTGGTAGATTGACATGCATGGCAAACCAGACAAATCCATATCACCAACCTTTATTTTCGAGTCTGGGTGGCGTGTGGACATCCCGAACTGGGCCGCACGTCTCAAAAAAGGACCAAATATCCCGATCTTTCCAGGTGGACAAGATGTTTGAGATGTAGAGTGATGCTGCTGAGGCTCGCAATTTTTCTATGAAAAGTAGGAGCTTTCTCGTTTGTCTTGAGCTTTCGGCTAGATTCAAAGGGCGGCCTTTTATACTTTTAGTAGGGGATTTTGTTTTCCCACCACGGTGGTCCACTCTCCGTCAATATCGATTTCTAGATCTACACTTTTTTGTTGTTCTTCAAGTGGGTTGGTTTCCAGATCTGCACATGGGGCCGCAGGGAGTGACATTTCTTGGTTGCTTGAATGGCGTTTAGGGAGAATTTCCGGTAGGAGTTTAGTCGGCGACGGCGTTTTCGAAAGGCTGGTCAGAGAGCATTTTCAAAATATATCGCTTTTTGCCACATGTTAATAAAACTTGAGTAAAGCATTTTTTCAGTCTTGCCTTCAACTTTCCGAATCGTGCCTTGAAAGGCTTGGGCATAAGCATTGTGAACTAGACGCCTGGTGGGGGCATTGGTGCAATGTCTTAACCTTCAAATGCTCAAAATAAACATACATTGAACTTGATATGGGGAGTGAAAAATTGGGAAGGAAAAGCACAGTAATATATTTGGCAGCATACCATTGGTTATGGGGTGACCCCATAATTAATGTTCATTCAATAATATCTTGCTACGTGTTTTTCTTGTTATTTTCCTTTCTAATTTTTCACTTCCCATACCATTTTCCCTTCAATCCTCGGTAATCAGCTAAGATTAGGTGTCAAATCCATAAAGAATAAAGGGCAAATCAATAATTTGACTTTTTTTTTGTAAATTTCGGTCTGCTATTCATAGTAAATGTGCTATTATATTTTTGGGTTCAATTTCATCCACTATATACACATACCCAATTCTCAAAAAATGTGTATGGATGTCAAGGTAATGATAAATTAATTCTCGCCGTGAAATTAATTATCCTAAACACTGGTGCCACCAGCGTTTGGCTTAATGGGATGCTGGTGGCGCCAGCGCCCAGACAAACGTGCTGGTGGTGGCACTAGCGGCACATCTGTCCTTTAAATTGTGGCCCCTCCCACGTTTCAACGTGCGAGTGATTAACACCTAATTAGTGTTTATTTCATGCTTTATTTTAGCTCATTTCATGCTCTAAACACCAAGATTTTAGCTTAATTCATGCTCATTTCCATTTTATTAGGAATCGGGTATATGTTTTTATTTTGTAGCAACTTATGCTTAATTCACTACACATTTTGCTAGGATTTAATCAAGCATGCCAAGGGACTTGTTTTGGAGTCCATTCTGTCCAGACTTAGCCAAATATTCGGCCAGAATTGCAGTTCATCCGAAGCCAAAGTCTCGAATCATGGAAACAAAAGGAACCACTTTAACTCATCAAACAAGGCCCCAAGGTCCGCTCGAGCTAGCTGCACATTCAGGCCCGTTTGACCGTGTCAAAGATGCTTATACAAGGCTAGGAGAAGGCGAGACACGGAACCGGAAAGAGCCACCCACTCCTCCAAAAGTTGCCTCACCATTTTGGGAAAGAAGTTTGGATTTACATGCC
>JAOYMZ010057990.1:0-13267 GCA_025802335.1 Pinguicula primuliflora
TATTGAGCTAGCATATGCTTATATTGTCACAACAGTTCTATAATTTTGAGGAAGGGTAAACCAAAGAAGCTGATAGTGAACATATATCCCGCTGCAGATAAAATATCTTATCCTCTATTGAGTTTCTGTACCACAACATCCAAAGAAGAGAAGTTCATGTGTCTTAAGTGATATGGCTCAAGTCCTGATCTCTCGCTGCAAAGCAGAACATGAGAAACCATAGCAGTGTAACGGCGGGAAGAGCAAAGAGAATTGTTATCACAATGTATAGCATCAGGATGGCAACAGTAGTAGGGACTGCAAATATGAATACCAGAAGCAAGTTAAACGATAAAACTTTTCCAGTCATCTAAAGCAGAAAATCAAGAGAAGTCAATATGCTTGCTGAAAAAGACACCTAATTATCAATATGTTTGCTGAAAAAGACACAAATGTTATAGATATAATTAGAACAGTTTTGTAAGTACAAGATAAAGAGATTAAAAAGGATATGGCTATTTTTAAGGCAGAATTCTTCAGATTATAACACGCAAATTGATCTCTACGAATTTTTTGGGTATCTCTCCAGCAGAATCGATGGATGGCCAAGCGATCTAGGCTTTGGTTATGAATCTGGATCATTTTGTTGAGAAACTTTTTCTGTATCCGATGATTCGGTTATTGTCTGCCGAGGCTGCAATAGGCTTGCTGGATGCTTGATCCGGCTTGAATCGATCCTTTTTTTTTTGTGGGGGAGAATTGGAAAGTGGTATTGATTCATCTTTCTACTGATTTGAATTTTTATTTTCTGTTGTCGTTCTGGTGCCTTGCTTTGAGGAAGGGGTTCAGCCGAATTGATTACTTCCGAGATGATATCTCCACTGCGAAAACTGAAAAGATTCGGATTGAATAAGGACCAGACGGATGAGGACTGGGATCACCATATTTCGGCGCACACGGAGGGATTAACTCAAGCAGCGAAGGATATGAAAGATATGAGAACATGCTATATGATGGTTTACTCGCTGCCGCTGCTGCTACAGCAAATAGTGTTTATGAGTTCTCAGAGTCATTGCTCGAGTTGAGGAACTCTCTACTGGAGGAAACTGCAATGCATGATGATCGAAGTCGTGGGCTACTATAACCCACTACCTTGCCGGGATGGTGGTAAAAGAACGGGGATTAAAGGCTGTTTTGCGTAGTAGTATTAGTACTTCTTTTATTACTTATTCTAGTACTTCTTCTACTACTTCTTCTTATTTTTAGAACTTCTGGTGTTTTGCGCAAGTGTTTAAAAGTAGTCATTTAAATTTTTATTTTAATTATATATAACAAACTTAATATTACACTACTAAAATAACCTTCATCTATTTAATTAAAATATATTAGATAAGGTTAATTTAGTCATAAAAATATTTGTATTTGAATATTATTACAAAAATGTCATGCCTATTTTTAAGGAGGAAAAAAAGCATCCCATGAGGTGCTTATTTTTAAGAAGAGAGAGGTTGTAAAAAAAAGCACAAGCACTAGTATTTATATTACGCAAAAAACTCATTTTATTTTAAAAGGTTCTTATAAGCACAATTAAAATCAAAAGCACATCGCGCAAAACAGTAAGAGGCAGTGATGGCAATAGGGTGGGGTGAGCTGGGTCAGAGCCGCCCGTTGGTCTAGGGGGCAGACCCGAACCTGACCCGTCCCACGGAGCCAATTGGTACACAAAATTATATCTACCTAACATTTTTGTTCTATTTAGCAAAACTTTTTTAATTACCTTATAAGTCAATTTTTAGCCATCTTTACTAACATAAGTTGATGAACAATCTTATTTCAAAACTATTGAAATGTATCCTTTCACTTATCAACTTTTACATGTGCTTTCCTAACCATTCCTCCATTCACTCTTTTTATCTATTTCTACACAATCATCCATTGGGTTGGTATTGGTAGATCCAATAATTTCCTAGGAATCCACACAGTCACTTCTTACAAAATTCCATCCAAGATAAGGTGACAACAGCTTCACTTCATCAACCCATTCCCGTAAATTAAATGTCATTCGATGGTAGAGTCAAAGATTGCAACTTGGCACATTTTGGCAATAGATTCACATTTATGGCTGTAATTCATCTCTACTCTACCCAAATAACCAGTTTCAGTCCAGTTGAGACATCTCCCTACCCACCCCGCAATAGTAGGAAGTCTACTGAGATTGATGACAATGACCGTTTGGTAAAAATTGGTTACAAAGCACTTGGTTGGACAGTTGGTCAGTTTATTCACTCACCTGTATTGCCTTTCAAGTTCTCTTTTTACCTGCAAAGTATGCCCAAGTTCCGTGCCTGCAAAGTGTTTATGATATTACCCAAGAGAGAGAGAGAGAGAGAGTTGGGAAAGGACTAAAGTGAAGGGAATAAAACATGAGAAGAATATGAGGACACTGCCCATCTTTTTCTCGGATCAAAACTTCTGTGTTTTGTTCGTGATCTCTTCATAACTTCTAGATGAGGCAACAATCCTCATCAAGTTCTGAGCAACCGTGGATTCAAAGTTTTTATATTTTTTCATGGGTTTTTCTTGAGAATTAGTGAGAGTTCAAGATTAGTTGGAACTGGGGAAGTGTCCATGAAGAACAATTCGAAAAGTGTGTTGTCACACAGATGGACTGTTTTTCTCTGCCTTGCAAGTTTCTGTGGAGGAATGCTCTTCACCAACAGGTGAATTTGTTATCAGGATTTATGTTGCAACTGTTGGATTAGATTTTTTTTTTTGTGTTGATTGTATCATTTGGAAACAGGGTATTGGTGATGCCTGGATCAAAAGGTATCACCATAACCGGTGCAGTTGAAACTGTGAGATTGAAGCTATTAGCATCAGAAAGCTGCAATCCAAAATTAGTGAGTGTTTTCTCTCAATCTTCTACAGATCATGAAAGTTTAATGTGGTTCTGAGCTAATCAGAGAGACACTGACATGTACCATTCTATTGGGTATAGAATGGTGTAAATGGGGTGCCGAAGCATATCATACAAGATATGTTCAAGACGGAGCAAGCTATTCAGTAAGTTTCATTTCTCTATTTTGCAATGTGGAAAACGGAAACGTTGGTGTTTCATTTTTTCCTCCTTCTATTTTATGTTTTTTTGCTTAGGACTTTGGACAAGACCATTTCGGAGCTGGAGATGGAGTTAGCTGCTGCAAAGGCATCACAAGATTCAATCCTGAATGGCTCACCCACATCACAGGTGTCTGTAAGAAGAAAATACTTTATGGTAGTTGGGATAAACACTGCATTTAGCAGCAGAAAAAGAAGAGACTCAATTCGTGACACTTGGATGCCAAAAGGTTTGTTGTACATGGAACTCTTCTTATTTCTTTATCGGATAGACCTTACTGTTAGAAAACAGACTCGATCCTAAATCGGGCTCGAATCACGTGATAGATCGTAGCACCATATTCTTATTTAAGTTAGTTGATATTTATATGTGAAATCTGTGTGCGACATTCCGACACGTACCCATTCAAACTCGCTACCTCTATGATCAGGAGATAAACTTCGGAAGTTGGAAATTGAAAAAGGAATTGTCATCCGGTTCACAATTGGCCACAGGTGTGTAACACACTCATCTTCTAGTCTAGGCTTGTTATGAGTATTAAGCCTGCTTCTATTGATTTTTCGGCCTGATCTGCTCCATTTTTCGCCATTAAACAGTGCGATCTTGGGTGGTATACTAGATAGAGCTATTGAAGCTGAAGAGCAGAAGCACGGTGATATCTTAAGACTGGTGAGCAGACCATGTTTTTCCATCTGCTTCACCTTATGCCACTGCACCGTATTTGTTAATAAACTGTGATATTTCAATGTCAGAACCATGTTGAAGGTTATCTGGAGTTGTCGGCCAAGACGAAAAGTTACTTCGCAGCAGCAGTCTCTCTATGGGATGCAGAGTACTATGTTAAAGTAGACGATGATGTACATGTAAATATAGGTAAAAACAAGGCCTCCTCCTCGGTTTCATCCCATTTCTAGAGTATGTTACCAAAATTTTCAGTTCTGGTTCATGTTCCTTTTGCAGCAACACTTGCACAGACGCTAGTGAATCATCGAAAGAGACCGAGGGTGTACATAGGATGCATGAAATCTGGTCCTGTTCTTGCTCAGAGGTACACTTTGTTGGAGTGTACCACACGGAATTCACACACACACATCAACCAAACAATGTTTTAAGCAGAGTAGCCTACATATGCTTATTTAAGTTATCCTACACACGCGCACCTGCACACACGGGGCTCAAACTGAGGGGCTTCCATTTTTAACACACCTGATCATGATCAACATACCAAACCAAACCTTTCGAATAGGCTTCTGTTCTGAGCTTTTTATTTGTTAAACAGAGGAGTGAGGTACTATGAACCTGAGTACTGGAAATTCGGTGAGAATGGTAACAAGTATTTTCGACATGCCACGGGACAAATCTACGCCATTTCCAAGGATCTGGCAACTTACATCTCATCCAACCAGTTGAGTTCAACGATGAACTAATTTCCCATTACATGCTTGCTTTGTTTTTTTACCAAGTTTCTCAACAATGGCAGGCATGTCCTGCATAAGTACGCAAATGAGGATGTGTCTCTAGGTTCCTGGTTCATCGGCCTCGACGTAGGACACGTCGACGACCGGAGATTATGCTGTGGGACGCCTCCTGGTACTCATCACTTAGTTAACAACTCACTCTTATTAACTACAGAGAAAGTTAAAAGATTGTTTTCCCCAACTTTCTTTGTTTTCAGATTGTGAATGGAAGGCACATGCGGGCAATGCCTGTGTTGCTTCTTTTGATTGGAGCTGCAGCGGAATATGCCGGTCGGTTGAGAGGATGAAGGAGGTTCACCGGAAGTGCGGCGAAGGCGAAGGCGCCGTTTGGAAGGCGGGTTTCTTGTAGTGAAGCGAACATTTTTGGATCCAAAGTGTTGAAGAGCTTCTCATTCTAACAGCGAAGCAGAAACTGTAAATGTGGTTAAAAAAACAAAAATAGAAGTGGTACACTGTGAATCTTAACTTGTCATCTCAAAAATAAATAAATAAATAACTTTTCATCTCTCACCCCATACTGAAAATCAAAATTTTAAATCTTATATATTCTACAGTGTAAGGATTTATTTACTCCGTACCAACATTTGATTTTGATTACGAGGCTATTCATATTAACATCACATGTAGTAAACACTTTTAGATGTTTGATTTTGATTGAGATAATTAAGATTTTGCGTGTTTACTTAGAAACTGATTACGCCGGATTAAACAGTCATATGATGGGTAAATGATCGAAATACCCACACGTGTATCTGAGCTTTAAACACTACAGGTCAACATCTCCTCTGAATTCAAACAAGTAAACATGTTACACTCGAGATTAACACTGATTAATACCACCAATATCACAATATGAAACAAATCATTCATCCTAAAACACATGTTATACACTCGAAAACAAATGTTACACTCATGTTATACAAACTGTTGGTCAACACACGAAAATCAAACAAATTGTTCGTCCATTCAACACTTGGTACAAGTCATTCTATCAAGAGGCCACATTTCTATAACGTTCGAACATAGAAGTGGTCATTTCATCCTTCTTGTTCGTCCATTCAGGGGATGGTTCCAAGTTTACAATCCATCCTCGAGATTGGCTACTCTCAACTTCAGTCTCACCATATGTATCTAGTTCTTCAATTGCGTCCTTTAGAATAACGTAGAGTTGATTTTCCTTAAGAAAGCTGTGTACAATAGCATAGGCGTAGATCACCTTGATTTGACACTTTATGTGGTAGTACATAGGTGCATCAAGACTGCCCAACGACGTTTCAGTATGCCGAACGTGCACTCAATTACATTCATTGCCTTAGAGTGCTTTAAATTGAAGTACTCTTTCGCATTCTGTGGAACTCTATTACCGGTGGTCCATTCCCTCAAATGGTATCATGTACTCTGATATGGGACAAAAATTTGCTCCCTGGCCTTTCACTAATTTTCAAAATATGCCAAATTAGACTGTCGTGGTCGTCCCAAAGGTAATCTGATCTTACAGTAGGCAATGGCTCTTGACTTTGACCAACCAAATATTGTGTTTCTTGATCTTATGGAAGTCTGTCTAGTGATCGGAGTGGTTAATTCAATTTAGGCTATGTTTTCAAATTCTTGTACTTTTTAAAAGTAGCTTTTTAGGAGGACTTTTATAAAAGTGGAACGAATTCTATTGAACAAAAATTATGCAGTGATTCATAAAGTGTGATATACATTTGAGACAAGTTTACCACAAACAGAGGTAAACAAATTGAATGCAAAACACCATTGATGGACTTGGGCTGGCTTTGGTAGCCAGGACAAAATAAACCTGGTTTTGGAAAACTGTAGGATAACTGAGGGAATCCTTCAGTAATCCTAAAAAATCCTGTTTGGTAACAACTGCGTTTCAATAGGGATAATTTTAACTGTCTGTTTGGTATCACAGGAATTACAGAAGGATTTAGGTCAGAATTTGTAACTTTTACCATTTTGCCCCTACTTTATTAACACTTTATTAAAACGTTAATAAACATGCAGAACACGCGTAAGTATAAAACCAGCTTCATCCAAGTCGCAATAAATCAAAAATTAGTACCAACATTGTCACAACAAACTACCAACCTCAAAGTCGCAACAAAACCGAACATAATCAACTGTTACGATCCCGAGGACCGACAAGTAGAGACGAGGACAGGAACCCTAAAACTACAACCTATTCCACCTACTTGATATCCCATATCTCTTCTAAGATTACAATAGCCATATATATAGGCAAACATCTAAGGACTTCTAAGCAATTACAATAATATTAAAAGACTAACATATAAATAAAGGATATTTATCATTCTCTATATTCGTATCATCAACATAGTCGCTATAGAACCGAACCTAATCAACATAGCCGTAACAAAATCGAACCTAATCAACATAGTCGTAACAAAAACGAACATAATCAACTTAGTCGAATTCATTCCACCCAGGCAATGAGTTAACGGACTTTATGTGCTCATTCTCCATATCAGTGTCAAGAAAAGCATCATCCCTGAATTCCCCATAGTAAGAGTCCAAGAGCATGGTGCTATGTCTTCTCAGCTGTTTTTTTGAGTAATGAGGAGGATGAGTCTCATGCCTAAAAGGATAAAAGCAGGCCCTGAATTCTCCATAGTAAGAGTCCAACCTCTATTGTTATGCAAAACATGATCAGCAAAAGTAAGACAAATAGATTCTCCAGTAAACCCAGTGACAAAGGTAAGACAAATAGATTCTGCAACAAAGGTCAGATCTTAACCATTGTCATTTCTCAAATATACTCAAATACACTTTTGATTTGAGTCATCAAATTAAAGTGAAACAATTAAAAGTCTGCACCAGTCTCTACTTAACTAATAGCAAAGTTCTAAATCACAAAATTGTGAGATTATGACAAAATTATTCGCGAACCACATAATCAATAGACAATCAGCATAAACTTAGCTCCCATACTCCCTATCAGCATTTTTGAGCACCTTCAGTAGCTCATTGAGCACAACTTTGAACACAACTTTACACCCTCCAGAAGCCAAATGATTACATCCCTGCAAATGTAATAACTTTGAACCAGAAATGTAACCGTGAACCAGAAATGTGGTGTATTAGAGGGTTAGCTGAAACACTAGGCAAGAAAAATTATATATAGGCTGTTCCAAGGTGAACCAACATTGACTGCCAACTATGGATAATCTATGTCACAGAGGAATGAATTCTGCAACCCTGCAATGCTCACTCTGTCAGCTGGACCATGAAACTGTAGAATCTATTTGTCTTACGCCCACTTCAAAGTTTTGCTTCAAATGGATTGAACTATAGGTACAAAGGGTTGAAACAATTGTGCAATTAATAGACTTACCAGGAATCGGATGGCGGAGGATGAAAGAATTGAGATGAATTGGATACACCCAACCCTTGCCACAGTCTCTGGTTAATAGAATTCACGGGTGTAATGAATCGGATGTCGGAGGTCGCGAGATGAAAGATGAAAACTGCTTTCACGGATGGCAAGATAATGAATCGGATGTAAGGGGTATAGATGTAATTCATGAGGCAGGATAAGTGAAGGACTCCGCAATGAGGGACAAAAAAGCCAAAGTTATCCCTCGATTGACCCTATCCGGAGAGTAATCTCCGGGCAGATCATTTTAGAAAAAATGGATACCAAACGGTGTGCTGACAGGGACAACATCGAAATTCCCCAATTAACCCTAGCAAACCTAGATACTAAACTGATCCTTGGAGATCTCAGCTACCACTTCAAAGCTCTCGGGGTTGGAATTCAAAATCCAAATCAACCACAATTTTTTCCGAAACAAGATGCAATTAAATCAATAGAATCTAAAAAAATACAATGAGTCTTAATTTTAAACTGTCACCTCCAGATGCAGCTTCGTCCAGCTCCTCCTCACAACTTTGTCTGCCTCGCCATCAACCTTCGAGCAGCCAGTCGTCCTCGACGCGGCCGTCAACATCGAATTCGCCGTGGATTCCACCTCACCGCACTCATGTTCAACCTCAGAGAAGAAGAAGTATGTTGTCACAGCACTGCAAGAAGCAGACTCGCAGCTCATTCTGCTGAACGCCATCAAATCTTTCTATGTGAAAGCTGTTAAGAAAAGGATTTAGTCAAATCCTTTCCCATTTTTTGTGATCCCTAAATTATAGGGATCACATCCCTAATTGAAAGGGATTACATTTATGGTAGTTGAGAAATCTCCTTGTATATAAATCAGTGAAGAACCGTGAGATGAACATAAGAAGAAAATCTGGGAGAATTCTTCCAGTGGACGTAGGTTATTGCCGAACCACGTAAATCGGTGTCTTTGTTCATATCTTTCATATACATTTTCAACGTTTTCATGGTATCGAAGCAGGAACGATCTCGTTTTTCATCATCTACCTAAGGGTTATCCCTTATTCCCACGGTTCTCAGCAGTACGGTGCACCATGGCCGGAAAGGACCAGGCGCTCACCGATCAGAACAGTATTCTGGCCGAACAATTCGAGCAGTTTCGATTGTTCATGACCCAGAAATCCAAAATCAGCAACAGTTCCTCATCATCCTCCATCCCGGAGTCAGAGGATCAAAATCTATCAGCAGTTATTGAGATCAAACTTGATAACCATAATTATGTGCTTTGGGCACGACTTATGGAGGTGTATATTGTTGGACGGGGGAGACACGAGTATATTTCAGGGAAGGCGAAGGCCCCTGCAGAATTGGATCCCGAGTATTCCAAATGGAGAGAACGAGATTCTCAAGTCTTCGGATGGATAACTAGGTCCATGGAGAAAAAATTAATCCAGAAGTATGCACATTATCCGAACTCGTATGAGCTCTGGAGAATTCTGAAGAAAACACTTATTGCCGGAGAAGATTCATTGCAAATCTTCGATCTTATGACTAAGGCTGATCGCATGACTCAGGGACAATCACAAATTGAAGACTATTATGGGTAAGTTAGTGCCCTGTGGCTCGAAATTGATCGCTGGCGTCCAAATCCGATGGACACCACGGCCGATATGGAGAAATTCAACCCAATGAAAGAAGAACACAGATTATTCACTTTCCTCACGGGTCTAAATTCAGAAATTGAAACCACTGTTCGTGACATTCTCAAAGGAATTCCTCTTTCCTCAGTCGAAGTTGGATATGCAACAATTCGACGGGAAGCTGCCAAGATCGCAATTATACATTCACGGGCAGCCTCCGACGGATCGACCTCATCATCGGGAATTGGATCGGGTCTTGCAGTTCAAATAAATTTCTCACAGAATCCTCCGAGATTCCAAACAAAAGATGAATCACGACAGTCAGACTATCGTTTTATGACCAATTCATCTTCCTGCCGACCAAAGTGTACGTTTTGTGGCAGATCATGGCACACACAATCTATATGTTACAAGAAGAATGGTTACCCGAAAGATTGGAATCTCGCCCATCACGACGACCGTGCATCGTTGGCTAATGGAGGTCACCCTGGCGCAGGCAATTCAGCCGGCGACATCTCCATTATCAACATTGGAGTCAGAGAACCTGCAATCGCGGGTCGAGGAGCAGAGAAGAGCACGAAACAGATAGATCTGATGAATGCAAAGGGACCAAGTACAAATTTAGTATGTAACGTGAAATTACTGTCGTGTCCCTCATTAAAATCTAGTGCACATTTTTTCCGGGAAGGGTATTTCAGTCTTTGTGCAGGTTTGGACGGATCTGAGGGAGTTGGGCCGAAGTTAGCTGCAGGAGATGGGCTAGTTCAGTTTTGTGACGAAAATCAGGTTGCTTGATCAAAATTGGACAGGAATACAATTATAAAATCAGATAGAAATGGGACTGGGCCAAAAATTGTGACTGGGCCAAAAATTAATTCTGTTGGACCAGGCCAGAAGAATAAAAATTCATGGATTTTTGATTGCGGTGCAACCGATACAATTACATATGATTTGTTAGACATTGTTTGTATGCAGGCTTCAAAGAAAATGACGATCCAAACGGCAAATGACGAGTTTGCTCCGGTTAAAGGAGCCGGTGTTATTGATATTTCTCCTTCCATACGATTGTCCAATTGCTTATATGTGCCATCAATGTCTTACAGATTGTTATCTATCAGCCATGTGTCCAAGGAGTTTAATTGTGTTGTGATGTTGTATCCCTCTTTCTGTGTTTAACAGGATATCCGTTCGAGGAAGATAATTGGGCGTGGCACTAAAAAGGACGGCTTGTACTATGTCGGCGAAGTGGAGTTAATACCGAGAAGGACACTCTTGACTCATGGGTCTACCCAATCACAAAATTGGCTGTGGCACTGACGTCTTGGTCATCCGTCCCACAAATATCTTCGTCGGTTATTTCCTCAAGCTTCAAGCATGTCTTTAAATTGTGAAACCTGTGTTTTAGCTAAAAGCCATAGACATTCCTTTCCAATTTGAAGTACTCGTATTCCGCACATTTTCTCCTTAGTACATTTAGATGTTTGGGGCCCTGCGCCCTCCGTTGGGAGACAGGGATTTCGTTATTTCATCCTATTTATTGATGATTATTCTAGAATGACATGGAATTACTTTATTCAGAATAAGTCTAAGGTTTTTGAAATTTTTTCTCAATTATATCACATGGTTCTCACTCAGTTTAAAACCAAGATTCATGTTCTGCGGTTTGATAATGGGAGGAGTTTATAAACCAAAAAATGCATGATTTTTGCTCTGAAAATGGGATGCTACACCAAACATCGTGTTCATATACCCCTCAATAAAATTGTGTAGCAGAAAGAAAAAACCGATTTCTCCTCGAAATTACTTGAGCTCTTATGTTTGAATCCAAAGTTCCTACAGCTTTTTGGCCAGAAGCGGCATCCACCGCAACTTATCTAGCAAATAGACTTCCCACTCAGATTTTGAATTTCCGTACTCCTATTCAGGTTTTATCTGAACTTTCCAGTGTGCCTCTAGCGTTGTCTCTCGCTCCGTGTATATTCGGTTGTTCAGTATATTTTCATGTCCCTAAAGTGAATAGGTCAAAATTTGATCCTTGTGCCGAGAAGTGTGTCTTTGTGGGATATGGGAAGTCTCAAAAGGGATATCGGTGCTATAATCCTCTTACCCGTCGGTTGCATGTAACTATGAATTGTGATTTCGTCGAGACAGAGTATTTCTACCATCACCTACCCACTCCAGGAGTCAGGGGGAGATATCTGATTCAGATGACATCCTTGAGTGGTTGAGCCCTCTCTTCAGTAAGTTGCCACATTCTTCGGTTGTCCCACCTGCGCAACTGTCATCATCTCCCACGCCTTCATCCCCATCCACATCGCCTCATGTGCCTCACGCACCAGTGCTACCTAAATTCACCTATGAGTCAAGTGGACCACCCAGTTCGGAACATGACGCTGGCAAAGTACGGTCGGACTTAGCAGGGCAACCTCAAGTGTCTTCTTCGAGGGATATTTCGGTAAGTACACTCTTTCCTGAGCTCCCATCTGAGATCATTTATTCTATGGATATTGTGCAGTCTCACTGTGATGCAGGTTCTCAGTGCCCTACAACTCCAATTCAACAAGTCCTTCCAGATCGGTCTACTTGGGGAATCCCCCGAAAGTAGTTCACTCCTGAGCATGACCCTAAAACTAAGAGATATCCTATTGCTGATGTCGTGAGGGGGAGTATGTCTGCATCTGCTCAAGCATTTGTTACTGCCATGTATAGTGAGGACATTCCTCACAATGAAGAAGAAGCACTACAGTTTCCTGAATGGAGACAGGCTATGGAAGTAGAAATGGATACCCTCAAGAAGAATGAAACTTGGGATGTGTGTGATCTACCTCCAGGGAAGAAGGTGGTTGGTTGTCGTTGGGTGTATACCATTAAAAGGAAAGAAGACAGAACAATCGAGAGATTCAAAGCTCGGTTGGTGGCCAAAGGATACACTCAGACGTATGGAGTTGACTATTCAGAGACATTCTCTCCAGTAGCCAAGCTGGACACTATTCAAATTCTCTTCTCACTGGCGGCCAATTTGGATTGGTACCTGCACCAGTTTGATGTCAAAAGTGCATTTCTCCATGGTGATCTATCTGAGGAGGTATATATGGTTCCACCACCTGGCTTCTCATCAGGTTTTTGGTCCCATGAGGTTTGTAGATTAAGGAAGGCACTATATGGACTGAAGCAATCACCTAGGGCTTGGTTTGGAAGGTTCACCACGGTCATGAAGAAGTATGGATATATCCAGAGTAATTCGGATCATACTTTGTTTCTGAAACATCGAGCCCAAGGTCTCACATGTCTCATTATGTATGTTGATGACATGATTATTACAGGGAATGATGCTGATGAGATTGATGAGCTAAGGAGGAACTTGTTCTGGAAATTTGAGATGAAAGACCTAGGGATGCTGAAGTACTTTCTCGGTATTGAGGTGATGCGCTCGAAGTGTGGAATTTATATATCTCAACAGAAGTACATTCTTGATCTCCTCGCTGAGACTGGACTTTTGGACTATAAGCCGGCACACACACCTATGGCACCCAACCATAGGCTTAAAATAGTAGAGGGGGCTGATTCTGCAGATAAGAGTAGGTACCAACATTTGTTGGAAAGTTGATATATTTGGTACATACACGACCAGACATCTCATATGCCGTGGGAGTTGTGAGTCAGTTTATGCATGCTCCTCAGAAGGATCATATGG
>JAOYMZ010058001.1:0-13266 GCA_025802335.1 Pinguicula primuliflora
ACGGTATAAGACGACCTAAGCACCCCCTATTACCGAAGTCTAGATCCGCCCCTGTATAAGGCAGAATGTTACGTTCACGTAACAGACTTATTTTGTTAAATGGACTTATAAGACAAAATTGACTGATGAGGTGACTTATAAGTCGACGCTAAACATAGCCTAAGAGGTAGAAAATAAAAGGGGAACTACTTCAAAGGGAAAAAAGGGAGGAATTATTCTTTAGAATAAATTTTTGGAAGGAAAATTTGGTGAAGAATGAACTTTATAAAAAATGAACGGAATTTTATTTTGTTAAGTTCACAAATTTGGTATTTATTTCAAATTTGGAGTTTCTGAATGAATCTGTTAAACTCATTTAAATTTTGCAAAGAATGAACTTTATAAAAATTCAAGACCGGATCCGTGGATTTTATTTTGTTTTGATAGGTATACGAACCTTAAAAATATAACCAAAAGGTTAAAATTTTAAATTTCATGAGGGCGAACGCCCCTCATCCCCCAAATGATGATGTATTACTTTGGCCCCAAAGAGAAACAATTCTCATTTGAACTCAAATCCCTCCTCTCTTTATTCCCCAACAATAAAGCATCCTTGCTCTATTCTCTGGTCCTGTGCAACAAACTTGAGAGATTTCTGAAGTCTATAAATAGAGCAAACATCACCACAACATGTTTTCCCATGCAAATCCAATCAAACATATCTCATATTCTCTTCTCTATTTCACAGACAACACACCTAGTCAGAGAAGATGGTTTCCAGAGTTAAGGAAGCATTGAAAGTGAGACATGGACAATCAGTCAGAACTAGTGAAAGATGACAACATGAGGAGCAGGCGCGGATTCAGAATTTTAAGACCAAGGGTGCCAAGTGATTTGCCTTATGGAGATTTTAATGAGGTGTGGACCCATTTCGTTGGAAGGATTACGAACTGACCAGGTAAGTGCATTGTACCATTTTCCTCATTAATAAAATCATATCTTTGAGGAAAAAATAATTTTGTATAAAATTCGATATAAACAACATTTTCATATATATATAAAATAAGAAATGCAATTAAATTTTACTGAACCATCTTCCGAAATAGGTTAAGAAATGCAATTACTTTGTAATTTATGTAGGAAGCCAGCCGGCAAGGGAAATGACAAAAAAGACCCCTTAGGGGGGAGGGAGAGGGGCGAAATCCCAAATTACAGAATTATGTGGTGCTCGGAAAAGATATTAGGAATATTATTACTTTATAATTTTAAAAGGGGATCTATATTCCTCTTTATTTTTAAAATTAAGATAGGAGATAGAGTTTCATAACTAAATAAATTTATTGAAAGAAGGAATTAGGAAAGACAATGAAAAAATGAATTGGAAAAAAATTGGACAAAAGAATAAAATTAAATCACAAATGCATTGTGATTAAAATTGAAAAAGAAAAAGAAAATAGGAAAGGCCAATGGGAATGTCCCATCCGGTTTGCACAAGTAAGATGAGGGAAACTAAGAGTAAATTATAATTTTTCCCTTATTATTTGTCCTAAATTTAATTTACCCCTTATATAATTTCAAAATTTTAATTTACTCCCTTGTGCTTTAAAAAAAATTCAATTTAACCCCGCGTGTCATGCACTCGCGGTAGGTGAGTGCGATTGAAAATTTTGAATGAAAAAGATTGTTTTATCTCTATTTTTAAATATTTTTAAATAATAATAATAATATTATTAAAAATGTTATTTAGATATCCCAAACTTTGTATGTCACATTTTTAACTCACTTTGGTATGTCCCAAAAAATCAAACTTTATGAATGTCAGAAAATTAATTAATTATATTCTATAATATATATTTTTAAATATTATTATATTTATAAAAAATGCTATATATAAATAATAATTATTTATCCCAAAATATGTATGACAACTTTTACCTCACTTTTTAATCTCCCTAAAAAATCAACCTTACAAATGTCAAAAAATTAATTAATTATATTCTATAATATGTATATTTAAATATTATTATATTTTTACAAAATGCTATTTAAATTGTAATTAAATATTCTAAAATGTGTATGATACCTTTTAACTCACTTTTTAATGCCCCAAAAAATCAAACCTTAGGAATGTCACAAAATTAATTAATTATATTCTATAATATATATGTTTAAACCTACCTAAAAAAATCATTATAATATTTTTTTAAAAATAGTATTTAAATTATAATTAAATATTTCAAAATATATATAACACCTTTTAAACTAATTTTCGTATGTCCTCGTTGATAGTTCACGGGGGAGGTTTTTGATTTTAGGAATGTCACAAAATTAAAATTTTAGTATTGATTTTTTATTTATTTAAAGAAAATTCGGAAAAAAATTCAAATCATGTTCAATATTTTTTTTTTATCGGTAAACTGTAGCTTAATTTTCCAAGCTTGTCATGTCCCTCCTAAAAAAATGATGGTGTATCTTATCGATTTCTAAATATTAGAATGTGTGTGTGAGGGGTGATGCCCCTGCCCTCGCCCTATCTAAAAAATGAAGCTTGTCATGTTCAATATATTTAAATTGCGGAAAAGAAATCAATTAACATGTAGCCAAGCGGTTGGAGTCTGAACCAGGTGTTTATTGCACTTTGGTTCGAGTCTTCTTGCTGTAATTTTTTTGGGAAAGTCGGGACCAGAAATTTTTGACTAAATAAATATATTTTTAGAATATTTTATTATTATTTTTATATTTTTTATTTTTTTAATTTTTTTTCTAAACATGGTTTTCTATCCAAAAAAATCATTCATAAGATTTAGCCTTAAAAATAATAAAATATTTGGTATAATTACTATTTTTAATAAAGTTTAGCATTTACGTTTTATAAGGTTTAGGGTTTAGCATTTAGGGTTTTAGTTTTTCAGCGACGAAACCGCCATAATATTGATTAATATTTTTAATAAAGTTTAACATTTACGATTTATAAGGTTTAGGGGAACATTTAGGGTTTTAGTATTTCGGCGGTGAAGCCGTCGTAATATTGATTAATATTTTAAATAAAGTTTAGCATTTACGATTTATAAGGTTTAAGGTCTAGCATATAGAATTTTAGTTTTTTTGTGGCGAAGCCGCCGTATTATTGATTACAATTTTTAATAAAGTTTAGCATTTAGGGTTTATAAGGCTTTGAATTTTAATTTTTCGACGGTGAATGTGTCATAATATTAATTATTATTTATAATATAGTTTTTTTGAAAAATGTTTTTTTGTTAGAAAAAGTGTGTAGTAAAAAAATAAAAAAATAAAAAAATTATTAAAATAATAATAAAATTATATTATAATATTATAAAAAATGTTTTTTAGGGGACCAAAATTTTCCAAATTCTGGTCCCCTAGCATCCCCGAATTTTTTTTAGTTCATAAAATCAAAAAATGAAAATGTTAGTTATAGTATTTTAAAATAATTATTTTTTATTAAATAAGAAGGTTATATTAGTCTTTACATAAATTAGTATAAATAAAATAAAATAAGGGGGCGCGTTGAATTTTTTTTGAAACCATAAGAGGGTAAATTGAAATTTTAAAACCACAGGGAGGTAAATTGAATTTAGGCTAAACCACAAGGGGGTAAATTAAATTTACTCGAGAACTAAAGTCTATAAATGAATAACCTGAGATATCCTCCTATTCCTAATGAAATGGCGATTTTTCTCTCAACACACGATTTGCTACAGTAAACCCTTCCTCCGACTAAACGCCAACGAAAAGCTACCTAACGCCGCCCCTAGCAATGGCTACTGACTGTGAAACCTCCCGCGCACAGACTGAGGGACTGGCGAACCCTAACATTGAGGAAACACCAGACATTGTGGGTCCATGACAGACTGTTGAGGGGCGTAAAACTCGCCAAACAAGGAAAGCTCGCCAAAATGAGGCCGGTGTTGAGTCTAAACGCAAGAAAGCTTCAGCCTTTGTTGCAAAAATCCGCTCCAGCACAGCATCACTATATGTGTCAAATTTTCCAACTTCTTGGACTGCTCAAGATCTTGGGTCCTTCTTCGCAACATACTCTCAGGTTTTCGATATATTTGTGCTTCCCAGAATGATAACCAATAACAAGAGATATGGATTTGTTTGATTTGTGAAAACTGCAGATCTGTCGGAAATTATTTCAAAAGCGCAGGGAACTTTGATTGGGAACAATCAACTTTTTGTGAACTTAGCGAGAAGCTCAGACGCTGGAAGTAATGGGGCGGTCAAGAAACCTGCGATGCCACATTTAGATGCCAATATGAGAATGATGCCCCCTTGGAGCAGATACGGATCAGCTAGACAGAGTGATAAAATTCACACCTACTCTTGAGGAGACTACATGGCTAGATTATTGTTTGGTGGGAGTGCCTAGCCCAATTATTGACATCGGATCTATTGAGATAATCCTGAAGCAACAAGGATATTCCAAAAGTTCGGCTGTTCGTTTAGAAGGAGGAGAGATCATGATAAGATTGCATTCGGAAGCAGACAAACTTCGGTTGTTATGTGACACAACTACTATGGGACTCATCTGTGTATTTAATTTGAGACCCTGAAAATTTTTGGAGGGTAAGCTGATGCGGCCAGGTTGGGTTCGAGTGCGAGGTGCTCCCTTGCATTGTTGGTATGAGCGGTTTTTCTTAGAAATCTGTGGCAACCTGGGCTCTGTTCTGAAAATTGATGAAAAAACACTCAATAAAAGTGAGATGCAGTATGGCAGAGTACTGCTCATGTCCCCATCAGTACAACAGATCAGCTGTGTGTTAACGGTTGAAATTGAATCAGATAAGTTTGCAATTAAAGTTGAGGAAGAAAGTCCGAAATCCAATCCTTCTTGAGGCAACCCAACGAGAGCTGATAAATCAGTTAAGGTCAATAAGCCTGCATGGCCATCATTGGCTCAAACGAGCAATGTGAGCATACCAAAAGCTTCTGAGCAAAATGGGGACGAAATTGTAGCTGTGAATGTGAACTCTGATAAGTCAGCTTCCTCCTCTCCAAGATCTCCATATAAAGGGACTGCAGATTTGGATTGATACTTGGCAGGATTGCTCACAGATTGCCTTAGCAAGACTCTTATATGATCATAGACTAGTAATGCTCATGTCTGATGAGAGAAATTAGGGCCCAAAGGCCTTGAACACTCTGAACAGCTCGAACGAACATGAAGGATTTAGAGAATATGTGCGAAATGTATGGAATGACATTGTCATAATAGGAACAAAAGGTTATATCTTGCATCATAAACTGAGAATCCTCAGGAAACGATTGGGGGAGTGGAATAATACTGTCTTTGGCCACACAAATCGGAAACTAGAGCAGGTTCAGAACAACTATGAACAACTAGATATTTTGGCAGAAACAAGAATGCTAAACACTGATGAGAAAGCTGAACAGACGCAAATAAGGTTTGATCTAGACAAACTGCTACTTGAAAAGGAGCGACTTCTGTTCCAAAAATCCAGATCCAAATGGATTAAGGATGGGGATGGCAATACCAGTTTCTTTCATGCAAGAGTACAAGGGAATAGAAGAAAGAACTACTTTCCGGGATTGGAGATAAATGGTGTGTGGAATGATAATGTGCCTTAAGTGAAAAACGCAGTTACAGACTATTTCCAGCAACACTATTCAGAGGACCCTTGGTTAAGACCTTCTCTGTCACTGCCAGCTATGAATACTTTGTCTGAGGAGGATAATATGTGCTTAACTACTCAGTTTTCGGAAGAAGAAATACATAACACTGTGAAAGGCTGTTCTCCCTCAAAGAGTCCCAAGCCAGATGGTTATAATTTCTTTTTCATTCAAAATCAATGGGAAACAATGAAAGATGAGTTCATTTCTTTCATCCATGACTTTTATAATGAAGCAAGACTAGTGAAAGGCTTGACTGGAACATGGATCACACTTGTCCCAAAGATATCAAACCCCACAGCACTCAACCAATACAGGCCTGTTTCTCAAGTGGGTTGTGGTTATAAGATTCTCGCAAAACTGTTTGCCAACAGATTGAGCAAGGTGATGAATAAGATCATATCTGAGAATCAGACGGGCTTTATGAAAGACAGACAAATTCTGGATGGGATCTTGATTGCAAATGAAGTGATTCATACATACAAAAGATCCAAAAAACCACTGATTTTACTGAAAGTTGATTTCAGCAAGGCTTTTGATTCTGTCAATTGACAGTTCCTGCAGGATATGATGGAGAAAATGGGCTTCTGCGAAAAATGGAGAAGTTGGATTAAGGAATGTGTGTCCTCTGCGCATGCTGCCATTCTATTAAATGGTAGTAGTGCCGGTGAATTTAAACTCAAACGTGGCCTCAGGCAAGGGGATCCATTATCCCTATTGCTTTTTCTGATAGTTGCTGAAGGTTTGGGAATGCTAATTGATAAAGCTTCGAGCTTAAACATCCTGACTGGAGCTAAAGCAGGGAAGGAATCTATTACACATCTCCAGTATGCTGACGATACTCTGCTGCTTATGGAAGGTACAGAACAAAACATTCAAACATTCAAAGGTATTCTGCAGTGTTTTGAATTGATGTCTGGTTTATCTGTAAACTACCACAAAAGTGAATTATATGGACTTAATCTGAGTAAAGAGACTTGTGAGTCGTATGCTGCTTCTCTTCACTGTAAATATGGAAAGCTTCCATTTCTTTTTCTTGGCTTAAGCATTGGTGATAACCCTGGAAGAATGAGGATGTGGGACAGGCTAATTGAGGCACTGAACAGAAAGGTCTCTAAATGGGATAACCGATTGTTATCATTTGCAGGAAGATTAGCGCTTATCAAATCTTCTTTGTTAAATCTTTGTGTATACTATTGCTCTATATTCAGAATGCCCAAGCAGGTTGTGAAGAAGATAAATAAGATCCTGGGATGCTTCCTCTGGCGAAACAAGAAGGATCAAGGAAAATAAATCCATTGGATAAGATGGGAACTCATAAGCCCTGAATTGAGTGCAGGAGGTTTGAATATCAAAGATTTAAAGTGTATGAATATTGCATTACTTCTGAAGTGGGTTTGGCGTCTGATAACAAGGCCAGAAAGTTTATGGGCTCGTGTTATCTGCTCAAAGTATATGTGTGATACTGATTCTGCAACTGACTTAAACTTAATTACTCTACCTAATCATGTTTCAAAGTTGTGACAGGATATATGGGATGAAACTTGTTCTGCAGGTTGGTTTCAGCAGAATATTAAGCTGCAAATTGGTTCTGGGAACAAGGCCTTATTCTGGCTCTCAAAATGGACTAAAGAAGGGCCTCTTGAAATCCAATTCCAAGACTTATACAAGCTATCAACTCAGAAACTAGAGACAATATCAAGCATATGTATTTATGCAGAGCATCCTGAACAAGTCACATTGGAATTCAGGCGGCAGTTAAGGACTTGGGAAACTGATAGAGTAACCATCCTGCATAGCTCCATGAGCAATCTGCTTCCATTAAATGAAGAATCTGATACATGGAGATGGGCAACTAATCCTACAGGTACTTATTCTGTTGCTACTGCTTATACACTGGCTTATGAGGCACCTGATGAGGCAGAGGACCGAAAAATGTTCATGATTGCTTGGTGTAAATTGGTGCCAAGATGAATACAGTGTTTCATATGGAGAGTGCTGCAGGATCGCATCCCTACAATGTCTAGTCTCCAGAACAGAGGGCTCCCCCAAGCACCCGTTTGATCCGCCCATGCCAGGAGCACCAGCAAAAGCAGATGACTCTCTGGAACAAAAGCAATACTGCTCACTTCAAGATGAGCAGTTCCAGTGTGGATGGAGGTGGGATTTCTTCAGCCATTCTGCTGTTAGCTTGTATTGCCTTCACGCCATAAGTAGATTAGTCTTGTTTTATGTAACAATATTTATGTATGACGATTGATTAATTGTTGTTGTACCATATATCTCTTTCCATTCATGCCTTATTTCATGGTGTTTGTAACGTTGATTTTCTAATAATTTTGTATCTTAATCTTTTTGTCCAAAAGCACGAGCTAGTATTTAAAACAATTGGAAGTATCATGTGCATAGTCTTATTGCACAACTTCGTACTCAACTCACATTTTGCACCACCTGTCATTGAAATTGGTTGTACCATTGGAAAGACCATGTGTAGGAGATCAAAAGCCAAATGTTCCGGTGCGGTTCCAACGAGCTCATCGCCGAGAATTTCGAAAATCCTTTTCTCTTAGGTTAAGTAGTCTTTAATAAGATTTTAGAAATTGTTCGTCGCCGGGCATCACACCAAAATACGGAGCATTTGATCTCCTATGCATGTTGTTTCTAATGGTGCAATCAATTTCAACGATATGTGTTGGAAAGTGTGATTTGAGTATGGAGTTGAGCACGCAAAGAATGTGCACAAGAATCGTTATCTTTAAAACAAATTATATGTTGTTTGGACTTGTCACGTCAATGGGCTTGTCCCCAACAAGATCTGTCAGTAGATTGGGGAAAAAGACAGAGAAAGACAACGTATCTGAACTGATTCTGGTAGACATGCATCACGATTCACATGCATTTCCTGCACAATCCATGAACCTAGTCAATTATTCTGTAATGGATCCACAATGTTTGTTTGATTGTAATAATAGAACATTCTGGTCAGGAGAAGTGTTTGAGCAAACCTTCAACAAGAATGGCCGATGCATCACTATA
This sequence comes from Pinguicula primuliflora, assembly GCA_025802335.1. Taxonomy (NCBI): domain Eukaryota; kingdom Viridiplantae; phylum Streptophyta; class Magnoliopsida; order Lamiales; family Lentibulariaceae; genus Pinguicula; species Pinguicula primuliflora. The sequence goes on from JAOYMZ010058001.1 coordinate 8,671, forward strand.
GCAATAGCCATGCTCAGAGGAGAAACGCTATACGACACCCAAAAATAGCTCCTAAAATACACCCCTTACCTTGTGAGCACACACCAATATTGGTGTGTGTGTATGAGTGCATTCTGGGTGTCATTTTTTGGTGCCTTATAGCTTTTCTCTGCTCAGAGGCCAGGTCAACCCATACTGGCGTGGCAACGTAGCCGCACCTAAAACAACCTTTGGTCCAACAATATTGTCATGCTCACTGGAAGAGACTTCATTCAATTTGCAGTCTGAGTCTAGCTCATCGCCAATTTGTATAATATAGCCAATACTTATCAATAACGGAGACATTTGTTTATGCATATAACTCGTAGAATTCGAAATCCAAAATGACAGAAGACAACATAGCCTGATCACCTCTTACAATCGATGACTTCTTTGACCTTAAACAATAGATTGTCTATATTATACAATATATTGAAAGCATTCTACAATCTATTGTATAATAAAGACGAAGGTAATGCTTTCAAAGAGGTGATCAAAGAATTTGCACGCTCCCCTCTTCTACAAAATAGACTGTCTGCTTGTTCAGTTCATGCCAAGTGAAAAGGGAAAATAAAGCCATCACCTCATCTCATCTTGTAAAAAACTTTACAGTGGAGTCCTAAATGCATCAACCAAGCTATTTTGAAATTTAGTGATCATCAAAACACAACCAAAAGATATATACCCTTATACCCAACAAAAAAGGCACTCATATTACAAATTATGAGCCGATAAAAGAGGAAGCAAGGCAACACAGATACCAGCATCAACATTCAAATAGCAAATGAAATAGTTCCAATAGAATACTGATCCTAAAAACTCATCTCCTCCTGGAGGAAAATCCTGCATCTTTCTTTGATCGCGCCATCAATAGAGCCCCTTCCTTATCTCTCCAGTTTCTCCCTCTCCAACCTCTCCTCTCTCAAGTCCTCCACAGTTTTCTTTCCACAAATCTTTCTCTTCCCCTTCAATTTCGTATCACCGTATTCCTCCCAATCGTCTAGATCAGAATTCCTCTCATCCGCCACTCGTTGCTCCATATACCATGTCAATTTCACTCCTTTCCCAGCAACCCCATATCCCAAGTGGTATTTCTCATCCTCAGGTCCCACCACTCTCACCTCCTCCATCACCTTCTTATTCCTATTCTCATCTCTACTGAACTTCCCCTTCTTTTCTTTTCGTTTCCCATTAGAAATTTCAATCGGATCGAAAATTTTAATCCCTTCGAACAAATTTATGTGCTTAGAATCAGACACTGTCTCTATGGGCTTCGCAGAAGATTCAATATCAACAGGAGAAGCTGGTGGATCCTCGTTCGCCTCCTCAACTTGGTCACATCACCGTGTAGATAACCCACGGGCTTGCCGGAGCTTCTCGACCCTAAATTTGGTATCATGCTTCTGGGATTGCTCGTGCTTGAGCTACTCTTCCTTGGCGGTGGCCTCCTCATCAAGTCGGACTTTCTCTCGATTGTCGAATTTGTCAACATTCAACTTGGTATCGAGCTCACTATAGTGACTGAAAAAATCTATAGCCCTCCATACACCTATCCACAAAAAAACGGGGGAATGGTAGACTGAAGCTATATAAAGGCCATGATTGTTGATGGACCTAGAGCCTCTAAGTTACTTAGACTAAACGCAGATAATATAAATAATTAATTCTCAACATGACTTGCCCAGTTGGATTTGCGGGAGTGTGTTAGAGATATTTGTCTCATACCGATTACAAACATAAAAACCAACTAGTATATAATGATATGTGATGCTTAATTCTATAGTCTTGGTACCTTAACTTTTAAGAGTGTAAGTTCATATTCATTATATATTGGCCCACGTACACACACATACACAGACCCGAACGTACCGAATTGGATCTATTCTAAATTTCAACTTGGTGAGTTACCTCCCATGATCGCCCATGATCTATTCTAAATTTCAACTAATTTACATATGCTTTGAACTCAGAAGACGACGACAAAAGATTTATAGAAGTACATAATATTAATTCAAAATCAAACGGTGCCGTTTGGTCTCAGTTCCCAACTCGATCTCTTACTAAATTTGGAATTGGAAGCGATGAACCCTAATTCACATCCTTTCGCACACATCTATCTCAGCCTGTATCGTCTTCCACCCTACATTGAGCGGTGTCCGGGTTCGTCACACAATTCAAAAGCCAAAATATTGTTGTATGGTGTATATATTTAGTTGAAATGGCTTCATTTGCTGCCTCATTGCTTTAAAAATCAAGCCTGGTCGTCACGGTTTTCTGGCTCTCTGGGATTCCTCTCCCCAATCGATTGATTGTCTCTGTATCTCTTAGCTTCCCCCAAGACGGAAATCCCCTTTTCGGTTACTTTCTCTACTTTAATTTCCCCAAGAAGGAAATCACCTTCTTATTCCTAAAACTTATTTGTTTTGAAGGAGGATGGGACTTAAATTAAGATCTTGGTGGAGCCACTCGAAGAAGAAAACATATGTATTGATTCCTGCGGAGAGGTTTTGGAACTCCATCATCATTAGCAGGCAAGGCTCATTGCACTATGTCGATTTGTGTTTCATTCCATCAATAGTTACTTGCAACTTCTCGATGCTTGCATCGGATCTAGATCACTTAAAAAGGGTAAATTAGTTCATCAATTTCTGCTCAAACTTAAGGGAGATTATTTGGGAACTCAGTAGTCACTAGTAGACAAGCTCGTTCACCTTTATATCTCATGCAAGAAGCCTAAACTCGCACTGAAAGTCTTCAGCACGATTACAAGCCAGCTGAGGAAATTAAATCGTTACTTTTGAACCAAATTATTAGGGCTTATGCATGGCATGGGCCTTTCCAAAACGCAGTTGAAATGTATAGCCGAATGTTTATTGATGGGGTATCGCCAAGTAGTACACTTACCCATTTGTGGTCAAAGCTTGTTCAGCTATGCAGAATATATAAGCTGGTTTGATTATTCATGGTCATGTAATAAAATTCAATCTTGACGATGATGTTTTTGTATGCACTGCATTGGTTGATTTTTAATTGAAGTGCGGTTGTCTTGCGGAAGCGAGGTTACTGTTTAATGGCATCACTCATCAAGATGTTGTGTTGCGGAATGCAATGATTTCTGGGTTCTCACACAATGGAATGTGTTGGAATGCGATTGAGCTAGCTTCGGAAATACAACAAAATGGGTTGGAAGTAACTTCTTCAACAATTGTTGCTCTTCTACCTTCTATTGGGATGGCTGGCAGATTGATGGAAGGAAAGAAAATTCATGGATTTTGTTTGAGGAGGAGTTTCCATTTTGATGAAGTGGTAGCAACTGCCCTCCTTGACATGTATGGAAAATGTGGGAAACTGGTTTATGTAAAATATTTTATTTGCTTCCATACAAGAATGAAGTAACTAGGAGTGCCATGATTGGAGCTTGCGTTACTGGTAATTCTCCTTTTGAAGGTCTGAAGTTGTTTGGCAAAATAAGGATACAGGTTGATGGGAGTCCTTCGCCTGTTATGCTTGCAACTTTAATTCGTGGCTGTGGTATGCTCAATTATTTGAATATTGGTATCCAATTACACTGCTATACGATGAAGCATGGGTTTGATGTGGAACTTATGGTGACTAATACGATACTTTCAATGTATGCTAAGTGTGGTTCGGTAAATGATGCAATGGGACTCCTTGATCAAATGCAAGTAACCGATTCTGTTTCTTTCAGTGCAGTAATGTTAGGGTTTGTTCAAAATGGTTATGCAGAAGAAGCTCTGCAAATATTCCACAAAATGCAGCATGCAGGTTCCAACCGCTTTTGGCAACCGTGATGGGCTTCTTGCCAGCTTGTTCTTATTTGGCCGCACCCCAACATGGAGTCTCTGGACATGCCTATTGTGTCGGTTGCGGATTCACAGTGGATATCTCTATCTCTAATGCTCTAATTGACATGTACGGTAAATGTGGTATGACGGATTCTGCATGGCTTGTATTTAGTAAGATGTCTTATAAGGATATGGTCTCAAGGAATGCGATGATTGCTTGTTATGGGATAAATGGGTTTGGTAGTGAAGCACTTTTGCTATTCCAAAATATACAGGATTCTAGTTGCAAACCAGATGAAGTAACATTCGTTGCTCTGTTATCAGCTTGCAGCCACTCGGGACTTGTGGCTGAAGGGAAGCATTTATTTCTGAGAATGAGTCAGGAATTTAACATTGTTCCAATGAGGGATCATTAATTTTGTTTTGTTGATCTCTTGGGTCGTGCTAGTCTATTGGACGAGGCTCATCAATGCATTAGCAGTATGCCCTTGGAACCTGATGTATTTATGTGGAATGCCTTGTTAGCTACATGTAGGATCCATAGAAATGTTGAACTTGGAGAAGAAGTTTCGCGTAATATTGGATCATGGGGACCTGCAAGCACTGAAAATTTCGTTCTCTTATTTAATTTGTATTCTACGGCTCAAAGATGGAAAGATGTTGCAGATGTTCGAATCCAACAAAAGGAATTTGGATTCAAGAAGAAACCAGGATGTAGTTGGATAGAAGTCAATGGGGTTGTCCATGCATTTCTTGGTGGAGATTGGTCTCA
>JAOYMZ010058012.1:0-13266 GCA_025802335.1 Pinguicula primuliflora
CTTATCATTGGTACAAGGTATAAAGCAGTTAAAATCAGCTCCATGGAGGGTCAGACACAAGCTCAGGCAGATTGAATCTCTAATCTCCAGCCTGCAATCTTGTCAAATTCAACATTGGTATAGGGAGCTCAACCTAGTAGCAGATGCTTTGGCGAAACTTGGAAGCAAAAATGAAGATATCATCCCAAAAATTCAGCATCTGCCATCTGAAGCAACCCGATTACTCGTGCAAAATGACATGCTATCCAGCTTCACTAGGAAACAGAAGCCAACTATCTAGCTTTTACTTAGAAACTATTGCTCTTTACTTTTGCATTTTTATTTTTTGGGCTTACATTAACATGTAAACACAACATTTGGTGGAGGAGGACGACCGCCCAATAAAATTTTTCTTCAAAAAAAAAAAACAGTCACTCTGCACCACAAGCTGGTTGGCTCAGTTCTTAGATGCCAAAACTACTTAGCTAGCAGTACCTGGTTCAAGCGAGACAAGTCTTTGATTCCTAATCCATCCTCTAATTTTTCCAGGCACGTATGTTCCCAGCTTATCCAATGTATGGGTCGATTTTTGTTTCCTCGTTGCTGCCAGAGGAATGCAACTAAAATTTATGTCATCTTTTTGATTGTTTGCTTAGGAGCCTTGAACAGTGAAAGGTAGTATATTGTCAAACTGGACAAAACAGATTTGAGTAAAGTGGATCGGCCAGCCAGTGTAAGAAGCTCATTCTCCCAAGTGTTTAGTTTTCTTTCCATGGTAGTACATACTTCCTCCCACGTCCTTGTTCTATTTGGGCTATCCCCTATCGGCGATCCAAGGTAAATGAAGGGCAACTGAGCCTTATTACAACATAATATTCCAGCCATTTCCTCCATCAAATTTTCGTTCATTTTCAATCCAAAAAGGATACTTTTGCTGAAATTTATGGATAGTCCAGACATTAATTCAAATATTCGTAGTATCCCCTTCATTGCGTCAACATTTTCCATCGTGCCTTCTGCAGTAAGCGTTGTGTCGTCTGTAAATTGAAGGTGTGATATGTCTATGTCTGCTATCTTTGCTCCAGTTATAATGCCCAGTTCTGAAGCTTTCTTTAGAAGCAAACTTAATCCCTCTTCTACGATCAGGAATAGAAGAGGTGACAGAGGATCACCCTGACGCAAACCACGCTGAAATTTGAAGGAATCTGTTTTGCTGCCATTTATCTTCACTACTGCTCAAGCCGACGAGGTGCAGGCTTTCATCTATTCAATCCATTTAGAAGAGAAGCCCAACTTTTGTAGCATAAAGTAGAGAAAATTTCAACTTACACAGTCAAAAACTTTCGAAAAATCTACCTTGAAGAGTATAAGAGGTTTCCTTGATCTCCTCTAGCTACGTATTACCTCGTTGGTGATCAGTATTTCATCTAAGATTTGACGATCCTTTAAGAACCCTGTCTGAGTGTTTGAAATTACTCTGCCAAGAACCTTGCTGATTCTACCAGGCAGGATCTTTGAAAAAATTTATAACCATTTGAAATCGAGGATATCGGTCTGTACTGATCATGATTTAATGGATTTGAGATTTCTGTGCTAAGATTATCATGGTCTGGGCCAAACCTGCATTTATCCTACAGTCAGTTTGAAACTTGTTAATGAATTCAGAATATGTATTTTTCAATATCTGCCAGTGTTTCTGTACGAAGTGGAAATTAAAGTTATCTATTCTTGGACTCTTTGAAGGTGAGCACGCCCAGGTTGCTTCTTTAATTTCTTCTGCTGATATCTGAGATATAAGATAGTCATTATCCTCTTCAATCAAGATTCTTGAGGGTGCTATCTGCACCGTTGGCCGGTTTTGGTCTGGTTCAATGTAAATTCCTTTGAAGTGATTCTTGAGTTCTTTTATGGGAACCACTTCTTCACACCAATTCCCATCAATAGTGAGTCCTCTGATGCTGCTTCTACCTATGTTCTTTAGTATTGTGACGTGAAAAAATTTAATGTTGCCATCTCCCTCTCTTATCCATTTTGATCGAGCTTTCTGACAGAGCATTGATTCCTTATCCTCTAACGTTTTATGCAATAATATCCATGAGTCTTGTCTTTCCTTCAACTCTATTATTGATAGAAGCTGTGATTCACTTTTGCATCCAGTCTGCTTACCACCTGCCTCAGTTGCTGTTCCTTTTCCTCAAACTTGCCATAATGTGATTTGTTCCAGCTTGCTAAGAAGAACCTCAGTCTATTTAGTTTTTGGTGAAGGATGCAGCCTTTTGTACCTATGAATTGGTAGGAATTCCATTCTTTTTCGATCATCACTCAAAATCCTTCTACCTCTAACCAACTATTTAATGATTCATACAGTTTAGGGCCCCAGTTGTTCGCTTCTGTTTTTAGAATAACTGGACAGTGATCTGAGAAGACTCTGTTTAGCCCATGCTGATAAAGGTTTTGCCAAGAGTGTAACCATGAACCAGATAGGAGAAAACGATCTAATCTACTACAGCTCGTGCCTCTATCATTGTAGCAGGTGAATTTTCTTCTCTGCATTGGCAAGTTGTTGAGATGGTTTAGTATGATGAAACTGTTGAAATCTTTCATCTCATGAGGGGTCAGTACCCAATTTAGTTTGAAAATTCCAGCTAACATTTCAGCTAATTGGGTGTGACACCCTCATAGGAGGTGCAAAGGAGTGTTAAAAGAAGGTGACTTATAGCATCACTCGACTATATGTCCCTATTCTTGTACACAATTTTATTACACACATTGCAATTGCGGCTATATAGCATTGTCTGTTTCTGGAATTGGCTATATCGATGGAGTGCATATAGATAAGGGGACCAAAAGTCCTCTGCTCTTGCAGAATTTAGACAACTATAAGACATCGCCGGAACCTTGTCAAAACATTAGTCTGTTAGTCTCCTATGTATATGAGGGAAGGAGAAGAGAGAAGCTCTGGCTTCTCTCCTCCTTTCCAAAAAAACGTTCTTTCAAAATTTTTTGAAATTTGAATCCCCATTTTAGATCCTACTCGGCGTCGCCTGCTATTGCTCGTCGTCGTCTCTTGTTGCTTCTGCTGTCAGGCATCTTCTCCGCTGCTTCTGTTTCTGTTGTTGTGCTGTTCTGCGGCGCCACCTGCTTCTTTTGCTGTTGTGCTTTTTCAGAACCTGTTCTGCTGCTGTGCTGTCCGGCGTCTTCTCCGCCGTTGTTGTGCTGCTGTCCGGCGCCACCTGCTTCTGCTGCTGTGCTGTTCTGTGCCTGCTCGTTTGCTCCGGTTGTTGCTGCTCTGCTTCGGTATCCCATGCTTCTGCCCTGTTCTGTGTCCTGCCACCGTGTGCCCCTGCTCCGGTACCCCCTCCCCTGCTCCGGTGCCCCTGCTCTGTGTCCGGCTGGCTCTGTGCTTCTTGCTCCGCTTCTCCTGTTCGCTGCTCTGTCCGGTGCCCCCTGTCCGGCTTATTCTGCTCTTCCTGCTCAGCTCAGCTCGTCCTGCCCTCCTTCTGGCTGCTCTTCCTGCTCAGCTCTTCCTGCTCTATGTTGTTGTGTCAAGTGCTCGACTCCTCCTGCTCGCTGCTTGCTCACCCTGCTCTGCTCCTCCTGCCTGCTGCTCTTCCTGCCCGCTGCTCTATTCGGCGCTACGCTGCTCTGCTCCTCCTGCTCGCTGCCCGATCCGGCATCCACCTACTCTGTTTGGCTTTTACTCCGGTGTGGTTCGTCGCCACTATGCTTCTGCTCGTTGTTAGCTACCCTTCCGTGCTCGTCGACCTCCGTTCGCAGCCCCCCTCCAGCAACCCCTGTTCCGGTGCACCTACTGGTGGCCGGTGGTCAGATGTTTTGAGTGGTTTGGGCCAACCATAAGGTTGTCCCATTACCTGTTTCAGTAAGAGAACTGGGCCGATTGGCCCAGTAATCAAGTGGGCTGGATTGGCCCAGTTATGTTTTTTTATGCTTTAGTGTGCCCACTTTGGGTTTTTTTCCTATCATGTAAATATTTTTACTTAAAGGAAATGGAATCACTTACCTATTAAAAAAAGTCTCCTACGTATATGCTCTCAATCGATATAGTCAATTCCGGAAACGAACAATACTATATAACCGGAATTACAATGTATGTAAAAAATTGTGTAAAATAATAGGGCAACATAGCCACCCCTTTATAAAAACACCATTTTTGCTGAAAAAATAACTATAAGGTTGGCGGAATATTTCTCTTATCATTACCATTTATTTTGATTAAGACTCTCATTAATACCGTTGGATCCGCCACCACAAGAATATCATCATTACAATTCATCCCCACACTCGACGGAAACAAGTCTACAAATGGTATTATTGAAGAATTTTCTTTAATTTAAAATAATGATTATAATAAAGGGAGCCCGTGGGGTAGGAGCGAAATTTTGGGAATATTAGTTTTTTTATAAGTAATATTTTTTTATTGCTTTTATTTAATTTTGTATAGTATTGTGCAAGGACAACTACCCATATTCCTCCAATAGTATCTCCTCATGGGCTTACATAAAATTCGAAATTCTGAATAAAAACCGAAGCCCATCATGAAGATTAATCTGCACATGTCGCACAACTCAGTCCAAGTGTCCATCACTCCTCCACCTGTCGGACTCCTCAATCCACCTAGGCTGAATTTGGTGTACAGGACAAAATAAATCTGATTTTAATAAGCTGTAGGATAATCGTGAAAATCCCTTAGTAATCCTGTTCGGTAACAACTGCGTTTCTAGAGTGAATACTTTAAGTGTCCGTTCGGTATCACAGCTATTTAGGGGGGACAGAACTAGGGTTTCAAACAGAATATATAACTTTTATCATTTTGCCATTACCTTGTTAGCAATTTATAAAATCGTGAGAAAGATGAAGAACACGATCAAAACAAAACAACCAGAACTCGCTTTAACCGTGCATCGAAATAGCAGCAAAATAACCAGCTTCACAATCGCAACAAAACAAAATAAAATAGCAACACAGTCTCAACAAAACTGTAACTCGCAGTAACAGTGCATCAAAATAGCAGCAACACAGGAGAAACCAAATTTAGTAACTCAGCTAAACTCTCCTGCTACAAACCCTAAAGTAAACTTACGGCGACGCTCATCATCCAGAATCTGCCAAATCCTAAATTGCTCGTCATTCTTCAAGAGATTCTCAACGATGCAAAGTTGCTGGGTGAAGGTGAGCTCTTCAATTAGTTCTACCTGCTTCAGTAACGTAACCGTCTTCGTGTCGACTCCACCCTCTTTCACAACATTCTTCTTCGTAGTTAGTAGCTCCTTACATACCGCCTCCACAGAAGCCAAAGTTTTAGAAGCACCTAACTCCAACTCTGAGGACACTTCAACCTTTGCCTTCTTCCTAGGAGCCCTAGCTGCACGGGTAGCACCTTATGCGGCGGTTGTGGATTTATCAGATGTTGGGGTTCCCTTCAAATCCTGTTCTGAAGTTAGTTGCACCTCCTCCACGTACTCATCAATTATCTCCCTCCAATTCTCTGTGCAGCTATGTTGGGCTTCAGCGTTCCCGTGATCCCTTGCACCTGAACCAGTAGCCCTAAATTGACCAAACAACTCCGCCCACTGTTCATAGTAGGGGAAAAACTTTCCCAACAGCATCAAGAACTTGCTGTTGGACTGTTACAAAAAATAAAAATGCTGTCATCGACAAATGATATGTAATAAAAAATGAAAGACAGTTTACATAAACTAAAAGACACCGTAATACCTCTTGTAACTCTTTCCATATGTCCTCAGAGTCGACGACAGCGCTATGGGTGCTCTGGTCAATCGCACCCCACTTCTCTTGGCAAACTCCGAAATCAGCCTGCAATTTTTGGCCCAAGAGTGTAATTTGTTGTCAACGTTGGGGCTCTTCACTCTGCTCCCGGAGGCTTAGCTCCTGATCTGCACTACACATTTTTCATATGCACATGGCCTCCATTCTTGACCTAACTTCCACCCAGCCCGGTTGAGCTCTATCATCCCTCAAAGGTGAACCTTTTCTTCGGTAGGGTTCATGTACAATTTCTTTCCTTCAATTTCCACATTTCCTTCGCTTTCTTCTTCACTGTAGGTTTCTTGAATGGCGCCTTAAGATTTGATGTGGGTTTGGAACTTTGTAAGTCATCGTCATCGTAGTTATCCGAAGTCATTTCTTGTGGATTGAAGTCGCTGTCCATCAAATTCAAACCTAGAAAAATAGCAGAGAAGCATCAGATAAAGTCCACAGTCTGGGCTTACATGAAGAGATAGTTAGGGTAAGCTTGTTGAAGCAAAAGATAATGAGAAACAATTCTCATTTACGAGACATTGATCAAGAAACATGTAAACCAGATATTGTTATGATTCCACATCAATTTAAGAAACTGTATCCAAACATATATTTCTAGCCTGCATTGTGTCTAGACTAGAAAATCCACCTACTCATGGCCATTATGATCAAATTATCAGTAGAAATTTACTGAAATAAGCTGTTACCCAAGATTCGCCATACGAAGTGAATAAGAATTCAAGTTCCTGATAAGCCTATATCTACTGATAATTGTAACCATAAAAAAAAAATTTAACTTCTCACACTTTGTATCATAGAAAACCTTCAAAGCATCTAGGAGCAGTTCAAACCTAGCAAACAATTTCTAACCGAAATCAACTAAGATGGATTATTAACCAATGCGAATGAACAAAAAAACACATAAAAAAGATGTAATATGAGTTCCCCACATCCAAACACACACAAAATACATGAAACTTTCTAACCTTAGAAACTCAATTTCGAACCTAGATTGACAAATTGCGATAAATTCGAAGTTGAAAAAGTAAGAAAATGGCTTACTGGAGAGGAATTGACCGGTGACAGCCTACGCCGTCAACTTTCCAGTGGAACGTCGGCGAGTTTCCGTCGAAAGTTGCGGAGATGAAATGTCGCGGGGAAGAAATCTCCTTTTCTGCGAAGATGAAATGTTGCGGAGATAGAAATGTCGCGAAATGGGGAATAAGTTTGTTTAATCTTGATTTGGTAATGGGGGTATAGTGGTAATTTCATGGGAGCGGGTAACTCAGTGAGTCTGTCAACCCTCCTCGCAGATGGGTTAAAATTTTGCGAGTAGTCCCGCAGTAGACCCTGCTCGGACCGTAAACCCCAGGCAGGTCATTTTAAAAAAATTGGATACCGAACGGGTGGTTAATAGGGAAAACACCGAAAAACCCAACAAGCTCTGCCTGTCCTGGATACCAAACCCGGTCGAAATAAAGGTCATTTAGCACTTTATACTATATATATTAATCAACTTATACTCATGTACTATTAAAAAAACTAATTTACTCTCTTTTACATTCATAAAAAGACCCTTAATCTTATAAATATTTTTTATCTTATTATTTTTTTACTAATGATCAAAATACCCTCCACGCGAGTTCATCAAATTTATGCAGAGTTTTCACCCATTTACCGGAATGGACGCCAGCACGAGATGACACTAGCAAGGAGTTCACAGGAAAGAAAGTAGATTCAATTATTTTTTTATCTCGAGTTTACGTAGAAGATCATTACAAGAAATAAAGGATAATTTGGTCATTAGTAAATAAAATAATACGATAAAAAATATTTATGAGGTGGAAGATCTTTTTATGAAAATATTCTTTTAAAAGTACATGAGTGTAAATTGATCAATATATATAATACAAGGGGATAAAAGGGCTTTCAGTCTCAATCCACTTGTAAGCACTAATGTTTCAAACGTACTTTCAATTCCTTTGGGCAAGTTCCCTCTCTGCCGAGTTACTTCCTTCTCCGGCAACTTTCCTCTTCCGCTCAGTCCGACAATCGTCAATTCAGTCTCCAAACCACCACACAAGCACAACCCTCTTCTCAGTTCGACAAATCTACACAATTCCAGCACAATAACCTTCAGTAGAATAAGAATTTGCAGAATACCACTCAATCCCAAGAACGTCACACAACCCATTACCCGGCGTGCCCACCTTACCAGTTCGACATATCGCTAGAATTGCAGCATATTCGAAAGCTTTTGGAGAGTAATGTGCAACGCAATCCCCAACACTTCTCACGACTCATCAGCCAGAGGACCAGTATTTCGCCGCCGAGGCCAAGGCAAGTATCATAAGCTGTCCATAAGCCAGAAGCGAACAGTTTGAAATCGTAATTGAACTTTCCATTGCGACATGCAGGAGCAGATTCTCCACTCCAAAGTTTGAAAGTGCTTCAGATAAACAGCAACAACTTTTAACGATAAGTTTTCCCAAATTCGTGCTTTTACATTCAACTTTAATTCCTCCCTAACTCCTTGTTGTCCTTCGACAGGATTTATGTTTGAAGGCTTTGAGTAGGCTCCAGACACCACCCTGGAAATCCCACAGCAGGATCAATGCCCTTATGCATACGTAAGATTCCCCAGCTTTTTAATTGCACCCTTTCTTTAATTTCCGAAACTCAATGCTGCATACTTCGGTACAAATGCAGAATGATTCTACAGTGCAGTATACTTACATTTGGGACTGAGAGGTTCGAGTTTGGGACCCATCTACAGAGATGAGTTCAAATGAATGTTCAAAGACACTACAGTCCTTAAATTGAGCTGTAGTTCCTAAACGGCTAAAAGGGAAACCATACCATTTCACAAGAAGGTAGCCCTAGAAGGGGAGAACACTTCTCATTCAGCAAGAACATACTTTGGAGGCGGCGAAGAGGGGGATAAGGAAAAAAATACCAGAAGTTGGTCTCAGAAGCATCCAAGAAAGAAGAAACCATGGATTCGAGCTGTTGCACTTTTATGCTTGTATAAGCTCATGCTTTGAGCATGAGCTAACTCTGTAGACTTAGAGCTTGGTTTAGCCGAACTTTATCACTGTTGACGTTGTTTTTATGAACCATTGAATCAACTTTGCTTTATTTTGAATGAGCTTGTGCAATCCTTACCAGTTTCATGTGTTTCGGCCAGAATAGATGAACTGCTTTAGGTGATCTGCACTCATTGCGACGGCAAGTGTGTAGATCCTACAATAGACTTTCTCACACTGTCGTTTTTAGAGTATTACCCTAGCTTGTGGTGTCACACACCAGAACAAGACCACATCGATCTTAAGTTGAACCAAAGCTCAATTGTGTTTACCAATTGGCTGTCCTTGGGGTATTACCCCTAATCTGCCTTTTTTTTGGATTAGACTAATTAATACATTGACCATAGGGCTAATTATACAAGCGTTCTGTGGTTTTAAATGAGCAAGAAGTGATTCTTTGGCAATTAAATGAAGCCATTAGTGGTTTAGCAAAGCAATATACCAAAGCCAGTTGCCTCACTGTTCTGTGTTATATCTCTATTTGTGTTGTGATTTTGGATTAAGTGTCTCACAACATTTATTCTACACTCATAAAGCTTTCTATTCCAATTGGTTTTATTAAATTCTGCCTAGTATTTTATTAGATATCCCCTCCCCTGAATTTTAGGTTACTTTGATAGGTGTTGTAGGTTAGTTGCATGTTGATGAGTTACTCCTTATGGATCATGACCCTTGCTTACCAGCATTGTATTAAATCTTGGTCGTGTACATTTTTCATGCATCAAGTTTTTGGCACCGTTGCCGGGGAGTGACTGCCATTACATGCTATTGATTTACAACAAACTACATGCAGGTAGCTGGTAACTGCCATTTTTCTGTTTGTTTAGTTTCTGTTTTTAGTTTCTTATGTTATTGTTTTTGTGGCTGCAGGTAGCTTACGAGCTTAGCACCTGGTGTTTCTCATAACCCTGAAGAACAGGCACGAGACAAGGAGTTAAGAGCCCTTAGAAGAACACAAAGAACCATTATCTTACTGCAAGAAAGTTCAGAAGAGTCTGAACCAGAAGAAAGAGAGCAGAACATGGATGACTTGAATTAGGATCTGTTACCTCCTATTGATGCCTTTGCTATGCCAGCAGTAGGAGTCATAGACCCACCTATTAAGATGCATGTGATCAGAGCTCACAGAAAATTAAATCTTGCTGGGAGAACCTGTAGATCACGACATTGCACGAAATCGACCCCACCACCTTCGGCCATTCTCTGAAGAAGCCGTCAACTGGAGGTTGGTCAGGCGTCCATACCTACATATGAGAATTTTGAAGGTTGTGGTAAAGCTCCAAAATCATCCAAGATTATAGGAATGCGTGGTGAGCAAAAGATCAAGCACATGTCCTTTGGACTTTTTCCTTATGCCATTCTTGAAGCATTAGAGAAATCTATCAGCAAACCTCCATATCCCTCGACTATGAAGTTATTTGCAGCCCTTGGTATATGATAAGAAGTTCTATCAAGCTAAATTCTGTGTTTTGACGCCTAAAATATGAAGATGGCCAATGATTCAAGCCATTCAAGGCCATTCGAGGCCTTATCCCTTACTTTCTTGAAAGAAGTCATATATTCACTGGGCTATGTTGTGTTATTTGTCGCCGAAAAAGGTATGAAAATGGGTTCTATGGCAGGTATTTTTGGATTTTAAAGCTTCATGAGATGAGATGTTTCCGAAATCAACCGAAAAACACTAAGGAGTCACTTTCATTGAATGTAACCATTTTTAGTCAGACTATGAACAGTTATATCTATCTCATCATAGCTCCTTCCAAGATGATGTTTATCAAGGATACTTTTTGCCCTCTTCTTGAGGGATTTTTAGCTCTATTTTGGTTACAATTTACCCATACTTATTAATATATTTTGATGCACATGAGTGTCAAATCCTTTTTGAGTCAATTTGGTTGGAACAAGTTTCTAAAGAATGAAGATTCAGGGCCACATACGGCCAGTCTTTGACGAATCTTTCAACTTTGGCAGGGTAACACATCATGGCTTCATATGAGTATTATAAATGGTTAAGTTCCAATTCCATCCAAGATCAGAGGAAGGATCGGTGAGCAAAAGATCAAACATAAGTACATTTGGACCTTCTTTAGGCCATTTGTATCCCCTATCCCTAGTTCTCTCGGCAGATCTCATATTTGCTAGTCCATGTTGAGGTATTTTTCTCCCAACCAGGTGTGAAAATGATTTCTATGACAGTCATTTGTAGATTTAAGGCCGTAGGAGAGGTGGTGCTTCAGGAATCTACCAAAAACCACTAAAGAGACAATAGGCAAGATTCAATATGACAGTCATTTGTGGATTTAAATGTAACCTTTTTTGTCCGACTTTTCAAGTCATCTCTCTCTCTACATAGCTCCTTTCTAGGTAATGTATTACGAAAGATTCAATATTTTCAAGTCCTTCACAACTTTGTATTAGGAATGTTTCCGAGAAGATGTCAGATTGTCCGGGATACATCTTTGAAGGTGATTTACTATTCGAAGAAAACTCTTAATGAATTATTGAGGAGGCTGTCTTCTTGAGGTTCAAGATACCTTGGAGAGCTAAAACAATGTAGCAAGAGACTGAAACCCCTTGGACAAGTGCAGACACACATGAAGTCTCGTAATCCTAATAACTTTGCTATTCTTATTTGCCTATAAACGGGAGCTTGTTTCCAAAACTATGATATGGCTGGTTACGAATTATATATTAGAAAGCGCTGTCATACTCTAGCTTTAATAGACTTTGTTCAGTTTTTCCAAGTTTTAGTTTGTTCTTTACTATAGAGTCATGCAAAAATAGTGATGACAATGGGACAGGTCGGGCATGGCAGTATCGCCTTGTTGATCAGAATAACTGTCCCGTACCCGCCCTGGCTCTGGGTCGGGGCGGGATGCCCCAGTAATGACCTGAGCTCCCCCTTCTATTTCGTAAAAGAAAAAGAAGATCTGTAATTAGATTATAGAATGCTTGTATATTTGGTTGTGAGGAGTAGTGAGGAGTTGAGGAGGATCGGGTGGGCGCTAGAAGGGGATGTTTGAGACCTGTGTGGCTCTAAAAACGAACCTTTGTGGCCGTCATTTGAAACAAGTTTTGCAAGAACAAATGTGATATTACTGGCTTGAATGGATGCTTGTGTGGAACATTAGCTGGCATGTGGTAGTGTAATGATCTGTGCCAATACCTAAGCAGGTAGACTGTTTGGTGTGCTGGCTTCGTGTATAGCGTTTCTTGTGAAATGGAATAGTTTTGTGGTGAACCGTCTGTCAACAGCTCAAATATTAGGGTCCGTTTACTGCATGTGTTAGCATTTGATTACGGTAGTTATCGCAATTCGTAACTACCGTAATCAAACTGCAAAACCTGTTTACTGAATTTTTGATTTGGAACGTTATGGACGGTCAAACGTCCCAAATCCCCGCTTTTTTCACCTGATTTTGATTGTGAGTGCTAAACTAATCCCTGAAAACACGTTTGATTGGGAGAGTTATGAATGATCTGAAGTGGTAAAAAACAAAAACACCCTCTTACTTCATCTTCCTCACTTTTCTTATCTTTCTTAACATTGCGATACTTTCCTTCATCTTTCTTAACATTGCGATACTTTCCTTCATCTTTCTTAACATTGTGATACTTTCCTTCATCTTTCCTCTCTCTTCAAGAATCCTAGAATTAATATCAACAACATTTCTCCTTCACCAGCAAATCAAAAATCTCATGAACTTCCCCAATTTCTCGAAACCCACCCCGAGGTTGAAAATTTGGGTTCATCCTTTCCTTTGTCTATGATTCCACTTCCTCTTGTTTGTTCGATTTTCGTTATCAGGTTCCTTCCCAGTCGCGGATCCCCTGTTACAGAAGCTGGAATGCTTGTTTTCCCCTTTCTCGAAAAAAATAAAAATAAAGAACAACCAGAGAGGAGACAAACCCAAGAATTGCCATTGTGTACTTTTGTATTCCCTCACCGTTACTATGAATTTTCACATCTTTGGAACATATGACTGCAAAAGGGTGCTCGCATGTCTCATAGTGTCATCATTTTTGTTGTATTTTTTGGTGCACGAAAGCATCACAAACCTATAAGCCACTCTGCTCCAAAAGGCATTGTTTCTAATCTTTCCTGTAGACCTTTCTTTCATGGTTCTAAAGTATCTTGCAGGATTGATTCATAGACATGTAGGTGCAATGAGAAACAAATAACTTGCATTCTTGCTGTATATGCTGATAAAATTCTTTCCAAAGATTTATTATTTTTCCCAGGTTCTCCATCACCTACTGCAAGAAATAGAAGTTCCAAATTCTGAGAATTTCTCAACAATTGATCCTTTCTATTCATATACTCTTAATTTGTCATTGGAGACTGTTGGGCTTTATATCAATTAATCCGTTTAATTAATTTAACCTAAAGCCCACTACCCACCTTAAGCCCACCTAATCT
>JAOYMZ010058033.1:0-13264 GCA_025802335.1 Pinguicula primuliflora
CTTTTCTTTTCTTTTTCCGAGCTGAGGGTCTTTACGGAAACAATCTCCCCATCCTGTTCAGGGGTGGGGGTATGATTACGTACATCTTACTCTCCCCAGACCCTGCCTAAGGACGAGATTTACTGGATGTGTTTGGTTTGGTTTGGTTTGGTTAGCCGTCTGAGAAGATGGATTGCTTCCATCGTTGACTTCCCTGACATGAAACCAAATTGGTTCTCCTTCACCCGCTCCTCACCCCGTAATCTAATTTCAATAACTCTTTCACACAATTTCATAGTGTGGCTTAGGAGTTTGATATCCCGATAATTGCCACATTGTTGCACATCACCTTTATTCTTATAGAGTGGAACTACTACGCTACTTCTCCACTCCTCTGGCGTCTTTCCTATCGTCAGGATAATGTTAAAAAGAGTCGTTAGCCACTTAACTCCTGTGTCTCCTAAACACTTCCACACTTCAATTGGTATATTGTCTGTCCCTAATGCTTTCGCACCTCCTATCTTCCTAAAGGCTCCCTTCACCTCCTCTGTCGAAAACCCGATTTGTGTAATGGTGTACCTCTCCCTCCCCTACCCCGCTACTATATCCCCGTATCTCATTAAACAATTTATTAAAGTATTGTTCCCACCTCTCTCTTATATCCCCCTCCGAGAACAGGGTTTTTCCTTCCTCGTTCTTGATAAATTTAATAGTATCAATATCTCTACTCTTCCGATCCCGTGTCGTCTTAGCAAGCTTGTATATATCTTTCGCCCCCTCCTTAGTATCCAATCTCTTATACATACCCTCATATGCCTCATATCCCGGTAGAATCATTGGGATAGGAGTTGTTGCACAAACTATAAAGTTTTACCAGGAGAATTATTGACGTCACAACATCGTCTCTTGGTGATGGATGTTAATGTACGAGGAATAGTGAGGGAGAGGAGGCGAGGAGGCAGAGAAAGGATTCTGTGGAAGAACCTTACGGACGAGGTGGCTATCGCCTTCAGAGATAAGGTAGCTTCTGCTTGTTTGGACATGGTATCAGAGGACGCAGATCGTTTATGGGTTCCCATGGCTACTATCATTAGGAACACAGCTAAGGAAGTCGTAAGGGTATCATCCGGCAGAGCAAGGCCTGGCAGGGAAGCGTGGTGGTGGAGTGCGGAGCTTCAAACTAAAGTTAAAGCCAAGCAAGATAGCTTTAGCTGACTTATGGCAGCAAATGGGGATGAAGAGAGGATGCAACGAAAAGAGGCATACCGTCAAGCAAGAATCGAAGCAAAAAGGGGCAGTGGTAGAAATTAAAAGTAAGACATATGAGGGTATGTATACGAAATTGGATACTAAGAAAAAAGCTATATCTGGTCTCGTGCAATTTGCAAGATATAATAATGCACCTATAGCACTGAGGTATGGTACTTCAAGACCAAGTATCTCTTCATCGTCTTGAACGGGACCGAACGGATCTTTCTTTAGATCTAGTGATATGACTACCATGGGTGTAGATAAGGGATGTGCATGTTTCATGCGAAAGTTCTTCATGACTTTTATTGTATATGTCATTTGATGCACAAATATTCCTTTTGAGACATGCTCAACTTGTAGTTTAAGACAGAATTGCATTTTACCAAGATCTTTCATTTTGAATTCATCTTTTAGATGTGTTGCAGTTTGTTTGAGCTCTTCTAGAGTCTCAATAAGATTTAGATCATCGACATAGATTACAACTATAGCAAAATCATAAATGCTTTTCTTGATGAATATACATGGGCAAATTACATCATTGATATACCCTTGTTTTACAAGGTATTCGCTCAGTCGATTATACCACATCCGACCAAATTGTTTTAATCCATATAACAATTTTTGGAGTTTAATTGAGTAAATATGCTTCTGTTTGCCACAAGATGCTGCAGACATCTTAAATTCGTCGGGGATTTTCATATAAATTTCTTTATCGATTAGACAACACAGATATATTGTAACAACATTAATCGCATCTCTAATTTTTTAGATGATGCTAAACTAATCAAAAATCAAAATGTAATCGCATCCATAACCGGAGAATATGTTTCCTCATAATCAATCCCAGGTTTTTGGGAGAAGCCTTGTGCAACAAGGCACCTTTGTAGCACTCAATTTCATTATGTTCATTTCTTTTTCGAGCAAATACTCACTTGTATCCAACGGTTTAACACCATTAGGTATTTGAATAATAGGTCCGAAGACATAACGAATTGAGATCACATTGTTATCAGGTACCTGATCATCTTCATTAGGTTCCTCATTTGGAGCTTCCTTTTCATGAAGGAGAGTTTCAGAAGAGTCATTGGATATTATATTTGTCTGAATCCGGTGATCATTATAATTCACATTTTCTATTGGTGCTCTTTTCTTTATGGAAATTTTATCCTTTGCACCAACAGGTCTACCACGCTTCAGGCGTTGTGTATATTCATTTATTGTTTTGTTGGTATTTTGTCCTTCTGGGACACCAATTCTTATAGGTGCATTGACAGTTGGTATATGGGATCTTACAACCAGTTGGCTGTCTGCAAATGCATCTGATAATTGATTTGCAATGTTCATCAAATGAATGATCCTTTGAACTTCTAGTTTATATTCATTGGATCGTTGATCATGATGAGATCATTCTCGATTATGCCATATTATATCTTTTCGTGCTTCAGGCACAAGTTTGGCTCCCACTAATGTTCGAAAGATAGATTTATCAAAATGATAATCGTCAAAACGTGCCGAAAAACATCACCGGTCAGAGGTTCTAAATATCTTAGAATCGCAGGTGATTCAAAGCCAACATAAATTGTCAACCTATGTTGAGGACCCATCTTGATCCTTTGTGTTGGTGCAACGGGTACTTAAACCGTACAACCAAAAATTCATAGGAATAATATGTTCGGGGCCCTACCCGATACAAGTTGATAAGGGGAGTAAGAATTAGAAGCACTAGGTCTATTTTTGACAAGTGATGCAGCATGTATAATCACATACCCCCATGCTGAAATTGACAATTTAAATTTTATAAGCAAGGGTCTAGCAATCAATTGTATGCGTTTAATGAATGATTCAGCTAGCCCATTTTGGGTATGGACATGCGCAGCAAAATGTTCAACATCTATGCCTATGGACATACAATAAGCATTAAATACTTTTGATGTGAACTATGCAGCATTATCCATTCTTATTTTCTTGATTGGATGATCTGGAATATGTGCTCGTAATTTAATAATTTGAGCTAGTATCTCGTGAATGCTGTATTTCTACTTGAAAGTAAATAAACATGGGACCATTTGCTCGAGGCATTAATAATGACAATGAAATATCGAAAAGATCGACATGCAGGGTGACTGGGTCCACAAATGTCCCCATGAATTCTTTCAAGGAAAGAAGGTGCTTCTGATCTAACCTTTAATAAGGATAGTCTTGTTATGAGTTTGTCCTGCGAGCATGCAGAACATGGCATATATTTGTGTAAGATTATATCTTTAGGTTTCAATGTATGTACTAAAGAATTTTGAATGATTCGACTCATCATCATTGATCCCGGATGTCCAAGGCGATCATGCCAGATAGAGAATTGCAAATATGAGATAGAAACTGAGCGTGTTGCTAATATCCTCATAGTTGTATAATAGATTCCGAAAGAGAAAGATTGTGATTTCTCGTGAATGAATTTTGGCCCGTTTTCATATGAAATTATGTTCATATATTCTTTATTTTCCTCTTCGATGGTTTCGATATGAAAACCATTTAATCTAATATCTTTGAAACTTAATACATCACGTCTGGATATAGGAGAAAATAAAGCATTTGAAATACCGATGTGTGTTCCATTAGGTAACACAATATTTGCTCTCTCAGATCCTTTAAAAATATTTATTGGGCCGGAGATAGTAATGACGTCTGCCTCAATAGGTTTCAAATTATCGAAATATTTGTTATCTCTGAAGATGGAGTGAGTTGTGGTGCTATCAACTAAGCATATTTCATCACCCATATCTTTAAGAGAAATAAACACATAAAATTAGCAAAACGAACACATCACATTATCGAAAGTAGAGAATTGTCTTAAAGAAAAGTACAAATATTCAGATAGGCTCGAACAATAAAATAGTCTTAAAAATGCAATAAATATCTTAAAGAAGATCATCTTGGTCAGCATCAAAGAAATCATATGTTTCAATTTTGTTTTAGTGGATACATCTAGTTCTTTCATGGGTTGGACAACGTTTATCTCAGTCTCAATAATATGGCCCTCTGGGGCCAGTTTTGGTGCTTTCATGGATGCTTAATATTCAGCAACAACTCTTTTACTGGACCGACATATTCTGGACCAATGACATTTCTAACCACAACGATGGCACTTGTCCTCATATTGCCAGTTGTGTAGTGGCCCACCTGATGCCCTGGGTATAATTTATAAAAGTTCTGTCTACTTGTTTCCCTATTTGAGTATCGCCCATGGAAATGCTGGCCTCTGCCTCTTTGAGCTTGTCCTCGACAATTGTGTCGTTGGACATTTAAACCATTTGCTTTTGGAAATATCTTGAACTCGGTGGGCCTGTCTTGATGATTTTTCAGGAGCAATGTATTATTTTTCTCGGTCACTAGAAGACATGAAATAAGTTTTGAATATTCAGAAAAGTTTCGCTCTCGATACTGCTATTGCAGGACCATATTGGAGGCATGGAATGTTGAGTATGTTTTTTCCACCATCTCAGAGTTTGTGATGTTTTCACCACATAATTTCAAAACAAACATTATTTTGAATAACGCTGAGTTATACTCACTAACGAATTTATAATCCTGAAGGTGCATGTGGGTCCAGTCATATCGTGCATTTGGCAAGAGCACAGATTTTGGGTGGCCAGAGCATTTTTGAAGGTTTGTCCATAGTTCTAACGGATCTTTGACCATCAGATATTCAATCTTGAGCTCATTGTGAATATGATGCCGCAAGAAGATCGGTGTTTTGGTTCGATCTTGGGGTATTGCTTTATTTGCAGCTTTGATTGTCTCACCTAAGCTTTTTGCTTATAGGTGGATCTCAGCATCCAAAATTCATGATAAAAAGTTTTCGTCAGTAATGTCTAATGCATTAAAGTCCAATTTCGCAAGATGTGCCATTTTCCATTCAAATAAAAACAATCTAATTAGTATAAGCATACTTTCATCACACAAAAAATTGAATTATGAATATGAATCATGAATCAAAGAGAAAAATATAAACAGATCACATATTCAAAGCCATCATAATGCAAAAATAATTCACAGTTTTAACATGCAATAAAAATAATTTTATTGCTAAAAAAATGTTCATAAAAATAAATTGATTTAATCACGTTCTAATTAAAAATTTGTTCTAAGTTGTCACATATATCTAAGAATTATTCCACATAAAGCTAACGATATAAAATATTTATTGACCAAGGAAAGTAGTTTTTTTTTTCAAAATGATTAGTATACAAATAATAATTAATATATAGAATTATCACATCAAGAAAATTAATTTATGACATATCATGAACTTAGGTCCAAAACACCATCCCGAATTATTATAAAATCAGTTGATTAGGATATAATTATCTCGAGATACAAGATTTTTCTCAAAAGAATGTTCATCAAACACCTTCCGTGTAGTTCCGTTGAAGTACGAGAGAAAGGAAGAAAATCCGTGGGAGTTTGTGCAAGAAACTTAGCAGCCAATTTAGTCATTTAATGAAGCCAATTAAACAAAGCAACCTCAATCGAAATTACTCATAAACTATTCTTAAAGATTATCAATAAGATATTAAATTCAGCATCAAAGATTGGCATTGATTAATCAATAAATAAATTAGATTGAGGAGGTATCATCGATCAAAGATAATACCTAAGATGAAAAAGTTTTCATAAACCCATCATAATAAATCATATGGCAACAATATTATCCATCGATCATGAAAAAAATGATATTCGAAACCTAGAAATCTTGAGATCTGAAGAAGATATAGAGAAGAGCAATTCGTGCTGATAACGTGTTGTAATTTCAAAAATTCTGTAGGAAAGAAAATGAGAAGATTAGAAAAACGTGAAACTGTATCTTATTTATTGTCTGTAATTCTCTTTATATAAAGGTAAGGACCGGCGTTTACAGAAAGTTTATCCTTATAAAACTGTTTCAATCACTATATCCATAACAGAACATACCAGAACATACCAGAACATACCAGAACATACCAGAACATACCAGAACGCATACTCATTCTTGATACAAAGGAGAATAAAAATGTGAGTTTTCCATCTTCAATTTGCAGGAGCCCCTTTTATGCACAGTACGAAACCTAAATTGGATTTCGTCTCCAGATCTCCCCCAATTTACGAAAATTCGAAGCTATAGGTACCATGTTGGATTTCTTCCCCATTCCCCTATGCTCATTGCTGGCTGGATTTTGCTGTGAACTTGGAAACTTCACCATGCATGCTGCTGAATTGCTTCAATTACCGCCAAAGTATGTGTATACGTTTGAGAAAAAACTCTCTCATTGCGTGATTTCCATATTTGTCACATAGTGTGTTGCCAGATTGCATTCATTGTTTCATTTGTCCATGACCAGTGTGCGTGTTCCATGAATGCTGACAGATGGTCTCCTATCTTAGATTCGTAGTGGATTGCTGAGCCTGTGGATTGCTTGGTATTTCTAGCCATTCATGGATCCTTTGCCATATCTCCTCCGCTATAGTGGACTGCACAAAACAGGTGTTCTTCAGTCTCCGAGATGGCTGCACAGAAAGGGCAAACGTCATTTTCCAATGCTACTCCTCACGCTATTAGGTTGACCTTTGTTGGTACTCTTCGTTTGATCAACTTCCAAGTGAAAGCCCAAATCTTGCTCGGTATGATTTTTTTCCATGCGTTTGGTGCTTCTTTGATTTCTTGATTTTCCGGCCATCTTTCCTGCATAAACAAGTCATAAGAGTCTTTAGCAGAATATTTTTGCTTACCAGGCATTGCCCAGTTCCAGTGGTCCACTCCATCTGTTGCTGTCACGACGCTTTCGAGGAGTTGCTCCTGTTCCGCAAGCTGTTGCTGCTCAATAGTGGTGACAGGATGTTGCCAAAGCCATGGCCATTGCCATCCATTTTCAGTGTAATCGCCTTTGATCAACTTCCACGTGAAAGCCATGTATGCTTATCTTCTGCAGCTTCATAAATAATGTTGAATCTTTTTTATAGTACTATATTTCCTATCCATTTTTCATGTTAGAAAAATGTGTTCCTTCCATCACAAATGCAATTTACAAACTGATCTTTAAACTCTTGCTCTTGAGCCTCCTTTATCAGATCTTTCCATCATGCTGATTTGTGTCTCGGACCCCCCTTGATTGTTTGCCATCTGATACTGTGAGGATTTTGGGTACATCACCTAATTGCATTCTCTAATGTTTCGTGTTTACTTGTTTATTGCACCCGTTCACGTCCCGACCGTTTAGTGCCGGATGATGTAATTCACCTATAAGTCTAGACCTTCGGGTCCGTGATGACTTGGTGGGATTGCCAATCGGGTTACGGCGAACGTAACTTGGAGATTGGGGTTCTTTAATATCCGGGAAATTTCTCTGTTGACCTCGTATTGCACTTATTTTCGGTTCATTAGGGTGTTTTCCTTGAATCTGGGCCTGGTTTATTTTTCCTTGGGCCTGTCCTCACGATTTGGGCCCTGTTCCCTCTGTTTTTGGCTGAACTCTGATTGTGGGCCTGTATTTTTTCTTTCCTCGGTTGCTACACTTGATCTGGCCCGTTCTATTGTGACTTTTTGGTTTGTCTGACCCGGCCCTGTGACTTCTTTTGAACCGTCCCTTCGTCTGCTCCGACTCTACACCTTCCGAACCTTCTAGGCCTTGTATATATGTGTTAATCCGTCATTAATCTCTGGACTTACATTATTTCACTGACTTTTGTCTCTGGGATTATCTCTCTTACTCTCTGAAACGTCTCGTCTTCTTCGAGAAACCCTAACTCTCCGAACACTCTTTGCCGATTTCCGGCCGATACATTGAGCTTTAGCCGTCTTTCTTCCCGGATCTGTGATCCTCATCTCCTCTGCTCTCTTTTGAACCGAATATATACGGCATACGAGTTGCTTGACGAGATTTCTTCTCGGGCAGAAACTGACGGCCTCTCCTTTGAACTTCTCTTGAGTTCATTCTGGTGTTCCTTCACCGGATCCACATTCTACGAAACAGGAGTTTTCGTTCTTTCGTTTAGTTCACTTTATATTGTGAACTTATTTTCAGAGTACTAACACTCTGATCTTTTCAACAGGTTTGGGCAAGATCCGTGTTCCTACAGGCCCAGTAGAGGGTGTACTTACCGGAGTATCCGTCGAGGAAGATCCTTGAGGTTGCCCTGCTAGGTTTGGTTGTATCATGCTTGTGTCATGTTCCGGAGCGGGCGGTCTATCTGACTCATGGCTAGGCTCAGGTAGTACTTGTGCGTGAGGCACATGAGATGTTGTGGCTGGGAGTAAGGATGAAGTGGATGGTGACGGTGGTGCGGGAGGCACACCCGGAGAATGTGGCAGCTCGCTATCGGAAGGGCTCAACCACTCATGGGCATCAACCGGATCCTGTATCTCCCCCTGACCCCTTGAGTGGGTAGGTGTGTGGTAGAAGTATTCTGTCCCTACGAAATCAAAGTCCATAGTGACAAACATCCGGTGGCTAAGCGGCATATAATATCGATACCCCTTTTGAGATTTCTCATACCCCACAAAGACACATTTTTCGGCACACGGGTCAAATTTTGACCTATTTACTTTAGGAACATGGACGTAAACAGAACACCCAAATATGTGCGGAGCGAGAGACTAGGATGGTGGTACAAGGGAATGTTCAGATAAAGTTAGGTGCTCTAAGACCAAGTTTTCCATGTTGACAGGTTTGTTCATGCACATAGTTGCCGAACCCCATGGTCGTATATGGTGTAAGATTGGCTTTCTTCCATTCCATAACTCATACAGAGTGATGGGCACACTTTTACTTGGTACACAATTGAGGACATTTATTGCCATAAGCAATGCATATTCTCAAAGTCAAAGGTTTATAGATAGGTCAGCTTGCACCATTATGAACCTAACTACATCAAGTAAAGCTCAATTCCTGCATTCCTCAACAACGTTTTACTGTGAAGTGTATGGAATAGTAAGTTTCCTTACAATGCCTTTTTCATCACAATATTCTCTGAACGAATCAGAAAAATATTCGCAATCACGATTAGTCCTTGAAGTCTTAACTTCTCGCCCTAATTATGTTTCGACTTCCACCACTTAGTGCTTGAACATATCGAGTGTTTCATTGTAATGAAATAACATATACATGTAATAAAAATGTGAGTAGTTATCTATGATGGTGACAAAAATAGTAAGCCCTAAGGCATGCTTTTACGCACATGAGTCTGCAAATGTCGGGATAAACAATATATAAAGGATTAATGACTCGATAAACCTTACTAAATAGATTTTTGCTAACATTGTTGCCTAAGCAAGATTCACACATGGGCAACGTAGCCTTTATGTTGAGTTTTAATAAACAACACTTAGCTAGTCTATTAAGCCTATTCTAACCAATCAAGTCCAGCAAGCCATTTCACAAATTAAGAGTTTTACTTGCATTGGAGATTAAGGCAGGGGGTGAACTATTTAAACTTGAATAAATGTCATCTAAATCTAGAAAACAAAAATTGTGTTTGTAAGATTCGCAACCAAACACATTGTCGCCATACATGATTTTTAAACCATTCACTCCGAAATTAAAATTAAATCCCAAAGATATTAACCAAAGAACTGAAATCAAACAACAATATATGATAAATACAAAAATGGTGTCACGCAATAGCAATGTTTTCCTGCCACGAAGCTGAAACTTATAATTGTCAATGCCAACATCATTTTCACTGTCGCACCCATGGCTATACTTTGTGTTCCAACACCACAATGATGAAACTTGATAAACCCAACACAGTCATTTACTCCGTATTGGTTAGCTTCTGATCAACAATCCACATAGGAAAGAATTGCAACTAATGAATAAGAGTATGTGTATAACCCAGGGTTATTGCGAATGAAACGTACATTTCTAGATTTGGGACATACCCGAGAGAAAAGATGTTTCTTTTCGCAGTTGTAACACTTCATATGCGCTACATTCTTTGGGCCATTTTCCTATAAATATTGTTTGTGTATCTTCTTCTTTGGTGAGATTTTTTAAGACTTTAGGGTCTCCCCCATGAGTCGAAGAAGGGGCAACTTTCATCCTCTTGCTCAATGCACTTAGCAGTATCAGCAAACGTCTCGATGTCCATATTATAAGTCATTAGGATTGTGAAAGAAGTCCAACAAAAATCTTTCGTTTCATCAGTTAGTGAACGAATCATATTAACTATCTTCTCAAACTCATAAATGTTAATCCTCATCCTCTAATTCACACTGAATAGAGTTCGTAGTGTTAATATGTTCCATTACAGGTTGACACGAATCGATCTTGTCTTGGAGCCAGTTCATATGCATGGTACGTAACCTTGAGTGTAAAATCTGATCATATAACACATCTTTGGGCTTTTCGGAGACAATCTGTTTGAAAACATCTCTTTCGTGTAGGAGAGACATACTCTTCCTAGACAATATGTCGCAGTTTAGCTTACTGAACTTATCAGAGAGCTCGGTTATCATTCTTGGGTCCAATTTTATAAGTATATTCAAGGACATTAGGCACAATATTTATTTAGATTTTTCTATAGAGCATTTTAATTAAGTATCGTATTCGAAAACTTTGCTAAGCTCGTAATCATTACACTTTATATAACCAAATATTTCAAAAAAAAACTAAATGTCCATACTTGAAATATTTTAAGCAAAGAACTCATGTAACCAATAAATAGTACTTTTCGATTTGGTTCTTTGAATTAAAGCATTTTAATAATTTGTCCATACCAATACGTATTGACACAAATTATTAGTTAACATATAACGTTTCAAATTCCATATAACACACAACTATAAGACGAGTTCTGAATATGTTAAAAGAATTTGTGTCGTGTCGCATTTACCCTTAATCGATTCGAAAATCACTCAGTTGGTAGGTACGCAGACAAACCTTCTAGACGGTGATTTTCATTCCTCATGAAGAACTCAGGTTTCAGGTGGTGTCACAACGGTCCCTCTTAAATACTAGTTCTAGACAACCCGACATAAGCACGATTAATGCGGATGTTCTTTTAAAATTCGGATTTTATGGTAAACAGTGATTACCATAAAATGATATTATTGATACATAGTCAATAAAAGATGTTGCATACAATTTTATCTATGTTCGAGAAGTATGTCGCTTAGGCCGCTTAGGCGCAACCTAAACGCTAGTATGTTGCCCTCCGCTTTGCCCGAATTATCGCTTAGGCCGCTTAAAAGCCCGCTTAGGCGGGCGACTAGGCCGTTTAGGCGCTGAACGGGCCCTGACCGCCCAGGGCCTGCCTAACGCTTTCTCTAACACTAAATTTTATTATTGTTTGTTCTCTTTTATTATTATTAGGGACACATTCTAATAATAAAAAGAATTTGCACTTACCAAAAAAAATAAAAGAAAAGAAATTTGCAACATGTGACATGCTTATAACGCAATAACACAGAGTCAATTAAGAATACTTTTGTTTTCAAATAGAACTTAATCATGTATGCTAAGAATTTAAATTGCACATAGCACAGATAAATTCTAATCATGCATATATAGAATATTTAACACATAAATATTCCTTTTTTTTTATGGGTAACACATAAATATTCCTAATCATGCATTTTTTTTTAATAATTTAACTAATAAATTAAAATACACAAATTATTTAACACATAAATAATCTTAAGCATGAATTTCACAATTTAACAAATAAATTGTTATTAGAACTATTTGACACATAAATATATTCTAATTATACATATACCTAAAATTAATTTTTGAATTTAACATATAATGCAAAAATAATTTTTTAAATATATCGTCAGTCAACAAAAAAAAGGGTAAGTTTCTAGGATTACCCCTTTTATGTAGATGTGGAAACATATTTTGGATAGAACAAATCCTTATTTTCGTCTCCAAGGAATCCAATTGAAATCGTTTTCCCTTTCTCTTTTATTTTTTTACGCACTGTCCCTGTCGCAGATTTTCCAAGCTTGCCGCCCGTCGTTGGAATTTTATTCACGACCCAGCCATCGCTGAAACCATATTTCGTAGCCCAGGTGATGACTTTTCCGACCACCTTCTTTTGTTTCCTACAACATTCTCCTCATTGATGGTGGCGCGTGACAAACACGTGCTGCCTTCAGTCGCCGGAAAACGGAACATATCCGTAGATCTGGACCTGTACACGTCGACAAAATGGAATAAATCCACAGATCTGGTCCAGAACGGTGTTACACACCGTTTGCACGGTGGTTTCAGGCGCGTGACATACACGTGCCGTCACGAGGACTTTCTTTGCGCGCGTGACATACACGCGTGGCACGACGGCGGATCTCCAGCAGTGGTGGCGGTAGTAGTGCAGTGGACAATTCTTATCGAAAAACACACAAAATATATTTGATTAGTATCCGAAAAAAATTAATTGAATAAAATCAATTAAATAGAAATTCGGTTCAGATACCACTGTAGGATTGACTTCTAAATATCAGAACAGATCTGATAATTAAATATGAATACAAAATCGTACTTTTATAGCGGAAGCATGGTGGATCGTATTATTGCGGTTGAACAGATCTTCAAACGAGCTACCAGAGTCCTGGTGGTATTCCACAACTCAAGTCTCTCCTTCCAAGATGATGGGGCAACACTTCAAGAGAACTATGAAAACCGGATTCTCAACACATCAAAATAGAATAATGACTTAAGCTTTAGAGTTATGCGAATCTCCTTATTTATAGGAGCAGACATGGGGCAATATGGGCCAAAGCCCATTTAATGTAATAATTATCTAAATTGCAATCAAACATATTAATTGTAATTTAATCTTTAATTACATTGTGTCATAATTACATTAATATCCAACATCATCAAATCCCAGAACCACTCCTCATTTCCTATCTTTTATATTCCTTTCCACCACCCTGAAGCTTTCACTCTTCGAGCTCGTCTTCCGCCTTCCGCCTTCCGCCTTCAGCCTTCCGCCTTCCGCCTTCCGCCTTCCGCCTTCCGCCTTCCGCCTTCCGCCTTCCGCCTTCCGCCTTCCGCCTTCC
>JAOYMZ010058044.1:0-13261 GCA_025802335.1 Pinguicula primuliflora
GTTAAAACTTCGTTTGAAACGATGTGGTAGAAAGCAACGTGCGACTTGAAGGACACGATCCGTTGTGGATTTTTCCAGCCACCATTTTCAATTTATCTAGAAATGAGGGTGCTCTTCACTCAATATTGTTTGGTCTATTATACCCGAAACTTTTGGTTTTTGTTGGGATCTAAAGAGTCCACGGTGGAGCTCGAGTAGAAAGGATTAATTCATTTCTCAGGGGACAAGGATCTAGGGTAAAGTATATTACTGTAAATTTGGCCACGCATTGGCGGTGTGCCACCGCACCGGCGCACAGGAGGTGTGCCACCGCACTGCCGCACTGGCGGAGCGATGTGCTGGTGCGAAAATTTCAGCACAGTGGAATCGATGGTACACCGCCAATTTTGAATTTTTTTTTATCACCTGAATATAAGTATTAATATTAAATATTTTATTTTACATTGAATAAGGCATACTCATCCCATATTTATGAGAAGGAACTCCACTTCTCCCTTCCTATAAATAATAGGGGGAGGCACGGGCGGAACTATTCATTGGCGGGCCTGGGCGTCCGCCCGGGACGGATTTTGGTCAACTCAATGAATTTCCTAAGCTCGTCCGGGTGAAAAAGATATTTCTAAGCCCAGTCGGAATAAAATAATTTCTTAGGTCCGCCCTTGGGGAGAGGGGCTTCTTATATTTAAAAAAAGTTTTATATTAAAAAGGTTGGGTTTACAAAATGGGCTTTGGGTTTTAAATTCAAAACCCGAAGCCCAAAGTCTTAAAAAAAATTTAATTTATTTTAAAAAAAAAATTTCGACCCAGACCCGGTTCCTGGCCAGGTCTTGGTTTTCGGTGCACCGCACCGAGAAATTGCGAACCGCGCGGTTTTTAACCGCACGGTTTGCGCATGAAACCGGTGCGGTCCGCACCGGATTTTCATCTCTATTTTTTGGACACTATTTGTTGACACTATGATATGTCAACAATCACAACTATAACTTTGGAAAATGCAATTTGTCAACACTCTTGTTATTTGTCATTATTTAATTTTTTATTTGTGATTATGATTGTTGACACATCTGGTGTCAACTAATGATGTCTAAAAAGTGTGTATGAATAGCATTTTACTTATGCAAATGGTAGCTTTACCAGTACCGACAAGTATGTAATATTTTTCGACGATTTTGAGTCCTTGAAAAAAAAATTGTGTACATTTTTAGAATATTATCTCGAACTCTTCTGCAAAATGATACTTTTTTTGGGTAGTAAAATGGGAGACTCCCGTACTTCTCAGTATTCAAAATTTTATACACTTTCGACTAATATAGGATAGCTGCACCCAACCCAAAAGATAAAAACCATACTTAATTTCAGTTATCTAATGATAATGATTTGAATTAAGTTTATTGCAAAACTAATTTTATACACTTTCAACTAATATATGAGAGTTGCACCCAACCCAAAAGATAAAAACCATACTTAATTTCAGTTATCTAATGATAATGATTTGAATTAAGTTTATTGATAAAAACCATACTTAATTTTGGATAATGATTTGCTAAAAAAAAGTTATCTAACGATAATGTTTATGATTTGAGTTAAGTTTATTGTTTACATTTATTGGCTTTAATTTTTTTGTGAACTCGTAAGGAACGAATTATATGATCTGAATCTTGTTTGGTAAAGATTTTGGAAACTATATCCAAATTATATTTAGTATTGATTTTGTTTTATTACAAAGGAAGCAACAGTCATTCAAACTAGTACAACTCTGTCCTCATTCAGGGAGGCTCAAAAATGTGAAGCCAAAGGTTCCCCAACTCTCGAATGCTTGAAGGCGATGGAGAAACTTCAACGATTGGTGCACTTGCGGTGGTTAGCTCGGAATCACTGCCCCCAAGTAGATTAAACGACATGTCCTCAAAACTCCTACTCTCGTCCGCCCCCCTCGCGTGCGGGAGAGGTGTTTGTTCTACGACACCCCCCTTGGGTGCACCAGAGCGAGAACACACAAGTGGGCATGAGGATTTCTACGGGCTAAACCCCTGTACAACATCCAGCTGGTATTGCAGCAGCTGAGCGAAGTTGAATCTACCCGCATTATCATGGCATTCGTGTTGCCAGAAACCCGAGTTGTATGGACAGATGCTGAAATCAGGCAAAAGCAGAGGTGCACTACCGCCTGGCTGAATAGAGCAGAAGAACTGCAACAAGTTAATCCTGCTAAAGAGGGCTACTTTTGCAAGCCTGACAGCATTTTGATTTGCTGCTCGTGGGATATGATGAATGATTCCCCCACCAGAATTGCAGTACCACTCAAGAGCCCTTCGAATTCGTCGCACCAGCTCTCCATTAGATAAGTCCTAATCGATCCCAGCAATGAGATTTATAGCTATCTGACTATCACAATGGATGGAAGTGTTACTAGCACCCAAATGCCGAATAAGAGTGATTCCATACAGTAAGGCCATTGAGTTGAGGCCAAGATGAATTGAAAAGCCCAATATCCAGCCATCCTCACGGTCTAGGATAATGCCTCCATAGGTGGCTTCACCACGGTCGGTTGTTACCGCTGCATCCACCAAGAGACGGAAGTCAGAGATTGTAGGTTGAGAAATACAGTTCATAGACATTGCATCCGCCACCTTCGCCACACCCTTTGAACCTGAAAATGCGCGAGAGAGGAAAAGATTGGATGCCTGTTTAGCCACATGAAAATGTGCCTGGATGGCAAAAGTGATATTAAGAATAGAATAGGTGACTCCCTGAAAGACTTTCTCGTTCCTTGACGTCCAAAGTTTCCAGCATGTAACTACATACTCCGCTGGCCAATCTGCTGAGATATTAGTACATGTAATACATTTGATAATCCAAACATTTGCAGACATAAGAAAGAAGAAAACGTTAGGAAGTTTAGGGAAAAGTTCAATCCAAATCTGTCTACTTCTTCTGCAATCCTCGAGTACGTGGATGATAGTTTCAGGCAATAAGCACAAGTGACAACTATTCGAGTCAGCGATATGCCTTGCGAGCTGTTCACTATTGGTCCACAGAGCGCAATGCAATGCCCTCCAGATATAGAGCGTCACATTCTCCTAAGTTTTCAACGATCATAAGTGGTCCCAATGTGTATCCTCCACCACCTTCGGTCTGCAAAAGATGTTCTCCATAATAGAGGAACAGCTAAAGCTCCCTATGGACGTGAAGGCCCAAGACCTCTCATCACTCCCTGCTATGATAGGAGGGGGGATCGCCATTATGTGTTGTACGACTTCCAATGGGAGCCACTGAGAGAGTTTCTCGAAGTCCCAACCACCTGTAGCATCACTGAAATCCTGCACTTTAATATAGGTGTCAGCAAGACAAAGAGGTAACAAAGAGTGGAAATAATGTGAGTCAAATGGAGACCAAGTATCGGTCCAAAAGGATACAACACTCCCATCGTGGATAATTCATTTAGTGCAAGCTCGAACAAGATCCCAATTCTTGCATAGTTGTTTTCAAAGATGAGAGCCTCCGGCCTTGACATAGGGATGTAATAAGAATTCCGAATCCAAGCCATACTTAGCCTTGAACACAACTGTCCATAACCTTGTATGACCTGTGACGAGTTCCCATGCCAGCTTGAGTATGAAGACTCTATTGGAATCATGGAAACTACTCAATCCAAGGCTCCCCTGTTCTTTTTCTCAGGCTACCATAGAGTGACGATGACCTTCAGAGGCGCTACCCCATAGAAATAGCCGAACCATTCTATCCATTTCATCACATGAAGAGAGGGGAAAGGATGAGGTCTGCATAGGGTATATAGGCATAGCAGATAAGACTGATTTACACAATACCAGCCGCCCTGCCATAGAGATCTTCCCAGCTCCCCATGATGCGATTCTCCTTCTCATCTTGAGGATTGTAGCCTCATGAGTTTTCTTGGATACCCTGTCATGCAAAAGAGGGGCCCCAAGATAAGACCCCACTCTGTCACCAAAGAGATGCCCAGGATAGATTGAAGTTCACTAGCGAGGGAAACAAGTACATTTGGAGATACCCATAACACTGATTTATTCATGTTAACCGTTTGCCCAGATGAGGAGGCAAAGATGCCGAGGACATCCTTGATGACTCTTACTTGGGACCCTAAACCTTCTGCAAAGAGAATAAGATTGTCAGCAAACGTTAAATGAGAGAGGGGAAGGAGCATTCTACCTAATGAGAGAGGTTTCCATATGCCTTCTTGAACTACTACATTGATGGAATGACTAAGCCTTTTCATATATAGCGTGAACAAATACGGCGAGATGGAATCTTCCTGGCGAACTCCTCTTTTGGGATGGAGCACTGGCTCCCTGAGTCCCTCCCATAGCACTTGCATAGAGCTAGTGGACAAGGAAGACATAATAGTAGAAATAAGGTAAGATGGTATGTGCGCATCTCGGAGAGTATCCTCAATGAAACCCCACTCCATCTTGTCAAATGCCTTGGCGAGGTCAATTTTTATTGCCATGTAGCATTTCTTCATGCTTTTACATAGACACATCGTATGCAAAGTGTACTGTGCTGTTATAATATTCTCTGTGATACACCTTCTCTGAATAAAACTAGATTGATTAGGACAGATAAGAAGGGGCATAACCAACTTTAATCTATTTGCAATAACTTTCGTGATGACTTTCACCGAAATATTAATAAGACTAGATTGCTTTTAGATTCTGGTTTTAATCGGCTTTTGAAAATTGTGATGCATATTTTTTAGACCCCAAAAGTTACATTGGTATATGTTACACAAAAATCTTCTAATCTTATGTGTGATCTGAATTATAATCTTAAACGCTGTTGTCATTGCTAAAATCTCACGCCAGATCTCATTGAGACAACTAAGAACAACGAACAAGGGTAGAAAGAGTACAAGAAAGTGCCAACGAACCGCCAAGAAAATCAAATGGCATACATTTTCTTGAACTCATTCTCCATTCCCTCTGCATCAATGGTCAGAGGACCTGACCAGTTTCTTGATCTACTGGACCGCGAGTTCTTCCTGGTGATGGTCTCGTTCTTGGACTCCATCCGATTCATGATCACCCAATAACACATGGTGCCAATAGTCGTAGCCAAAATGGAAGTTCCTATTATAGTCACCCCAACCGCAAGCCATCTCTCTTTCTTGCCCACAATCACAAACGCCAGCGCCAAATACGCCACCGAGATCATCACACAAGCCATCCACATCAGCTTGTTGATAATGGCCATCATCTGTTTCTTCGCCTTGCTCTCTATGACCACAACTGAGGTTTGCACTATCACAACAGCCAGGGAAATGAAGAGGGACAGCGAGTCAAAGATGAAAAAGATTAGGAACGGGAAGCTGGGTGCGACGTTGGCCTCCCCTAGTGAGAGCCCAGGTGGGATGTTATTTGGGTCATCCACGTATTGGCCCGGGACAGTGAAAATGGCGGCGAATGCTACGGTGGCTATGAGCACCGCCACGACCGTGGTGGAGTTGATGGCGTTGTTCAGGCCTTCGGCGTTCATTTTGTTGAGGCGCTTGGCGATGCCGTGGACACGCTTCCTTGTCTGTCTCGTGTGTTCGAGCTGGTAGTGGACTTCGTGTTTGATGTCGCTGACGGTTTGCTTCAGTTCTCTGGCTTGGTTTTTGGGCTGTGGATTCAGTACTCTTGCACTCACAACACAATGCTCCTGCAGAATGGCTGCTACATCAGAGTGGCCTTGTTTTTCCGCAGTGTCCAAGGCGGTTTCATTACACCGGTTCACATATCTCGTCTCCGTTTCTCTTTTGCTTAGAAGCATCTTCACAATCTGTTGAACCAAAGACCATTTTAGGAGAATCTTTTTTTTCTTTGCGGAAACAGCGTTGCAGACTAAATCATTATGCTCCAGACCGAGAATCTGGACCATTGAATTTAATTTCTCGGTCTGATCATAACCATTTAGTCTGGAAGCATAAGAGCCAAGAGTTACCTTAGTTCTGCCTTTCATGGAAGCTATGTGCAATGGTGTGTTCCCCTTGTTGTCCACCATATTCATTGTAGATGGATCAGCTTGAATGAGTACCTCCACAACTTCAAGATTTTGGCCCTTCACGGCCATGTGAAGTGATGTCTGCCCCTTTTTATCCGTCCGTGCAACGATTCCCGGTTCGTTCCTCAAAAGGGCCTTGGCAACTTCAACATGACCATTCCTTGCTGCAGAGTGGAGAGCTGTTTTTCCATTACTTCTGGCAATGGCTGCAAGGCCGCTCTGTGATTCCAAGAAATAATTCACAACCTCTAGTCGCCCTTGCATGGCGGCCGTATGCAATGCCGTGGTATTGGATACATCAACAGTCATGGAGAGCTCGGGATGAGCCTCCATTAGAGCCATCACCACCTCTACAAAAGCATAAAGTCCCATCAGTTTTCTCCTGAAAAAAACACACACCAAAGAGTAGGAGTCTTGTTTCAAGAAACCGTACCCAAATCGCCTTGCTTGGCAGCAATATGAAGTGCATCGAAGCCATTCTTCGCCTTGATTCCAGCTGCGGATAAATCATAATACCGGATCATCTCCCTCACGACTTCATAGTATCCATATTCTGCGGCAACATACAAAGCCGTTTCGCCTGCAGAATTCTGCTTGGATAACAGCTCGATCAATTCTTCCATGCCAGCATTGTCGATGATGTCTCGTATAGCAATTATATTCCCCGCTCTAGCTGCAGAATGTAACTCGGTATCTTCCCGTTTCCCTGTCAGCTGTTTAGTCATCTTTTTACGTGGAGTGGTCGGAGTTTGTGGTGTTAATGCAGACTCCATCATCTTGTACAATACAGCCAAGAATCTCTCCCCTCACCTTATATGCTAATTAACAAAAAAAGGAGTCGTTAAAACCCCAAATCAAAACAAAGATCAGGATTCACAAAGGAACGATCTCTTAAAACAATATATAATCTTCATCCCTTCATTTGTTTTGTATTCCTGGATCACAGCTGATGCCCCTGCCAAAGAACAAACAGAATTGGAACATTTCAAAGAAGGATCCTTTCAAATAATCTACCCAGCCAAAACGAAAAAACAGCCAAAACGAAAAAACGAAGAGCAGAACATTTTCCCATCGTATGGGGAGAAATTCAATTACCTTGGTGTGAAGAAAGAGCCGCATTGCCCCTCCTTTTCAAACCAAAAGGGCTAGGCACAGGGATGGGACAAAACACGTACATAATACAATGAGCAAATCAAAGAAATAATTTCGCCCTCTATGTTTCTTTGTATAAAATCTTAAAAGAATATCGCACAAAGAAGGATGATCCTCCTGCAAACTGGTACATTTAGTATCGAATTAGTTTTTTTAATCATATTTTATAGTGTCTGTGTCTCAAACCAAATTCAGATTTTACAAAATCCAGATTATGCAAACGAAATACTATTTATGTGTCATGACCATAATGAGTTAAATGTACAACTTTGCCAGAAATAACGATGGCCAAATCTGGTCCAACCAAAACGACCAAGGCTTCATTCCTCGAGTTTAATTCGGACATGACTTCACCTGAAAAGGAGAATAAATTGAATAATTAATTTAATTATATATGGTAATTGTGGAAAAAGGTATTTTTTGGGGGGGAAAATTAGATGTTTTTCCTGTAATGTTTCGGATGGATTTTAATATACTCTGACCAATAGTGTAAGGACAAGATTACCTATATTATGTGATTTTGATCTAACAGGTTTTGTAGGAAGACTCAGTTATTGGCCTTGGATTCTACCATCAACTTGTACAGTGCAAATCCTCCTTGATGGCATCCAGGCATCTTATGTGTAATGGCTGCCACTTGACTCTGTTAATACATGGATGGAAGAGAAAAGCAAACATGGAATGAGTCTAAGAACGAAGGCCATCAACCAACAAGTTATTAAAGGGAAAGCATTGATTCTGAAATCAGCTTAAATTCTTCAAAAGCATGTGGCATCTTGTTAACTGTAATCTCCACAAGGTAACTGGCTACATGTGATGTGTGTGTATATTCACTCACCATTGGCATGGTAAAAAGCTGTGTTGATTCGTAGCCATCTTGAGCACTACTGTAGTGTTGTTGAATCTCGTCTGAATGAAGACTGCATTTAATGAAGAAGAAAGCTGTGGGTCTAACATTCAGCACCCTCTGGGATATTCCGATAAAGATGGGCTCACCCTGCATCATAAGGACATTTCAAAATATTCCCGACAAAAATACAGCATCTGAAAATGCAAGATTCAAAGGGATTTTTGCCACAACGTACCGCTTTTACACACTGCAAACGCACCGCTTGTGAGTGGACAAACACACATGTTGGTGTGTGTGCTCCCACACACAAGTGGTGCATTTGCAGTGTGTAAAAGCGGTGCCGTATAGCGGCTTTCGATTCAAAGTAACGCGCACACACTTTTCTAGGTAGGTGTTATGAGTCCACTAGGGTGCATGACTCAAGATCTCAAGAAGTTGATCAACTTGGAAGACTAACCATTAATGAAGATCTAACCATTCTTCTAAATACCCCAAGTTCTAGACATTAGAGATAGCTTGGAAGAAATTATTTTTTAGTTTACTTGTCTTAGTTTATTTACATTCATTGTACTCTCAAGTTCTTAGTAAAGTTCCTTTTCAAGTTATTCATACTTTCTACCCGATGATCTTGGGATCGTAACAATTGGTATCGGAGCATCGAGTAGTGGTGTTAATTGAAAGTATGAAGAACTTCAAAAGGAACATCACTAAGAACTTGAGAGTACAAGGAATGTAAATAAACTAAGACAAATAAACTAAAACATAATTTTTTCCAAGTTATCTCTAATGTCTAAACTAGGGTATTTAAAGGAATGGTTAGATCTTCATTAATGTAAGTTGATCCTTAAACCTTATTGAGATCTTGAGTCATGTGCACCATTAATAGAGTCATAACACACCGTAGTGGACTCATAACAGCATGCCACTTGGCTTAAAGAATTTCTGCAGAAGCTATCCTAGACATGACCTATTGGGAAACATAAGCATTCAGGCAAATCATCCGTTCTCATTAAATGCATATTATAAGATCTCCCACGAATAATTTTAGAGAAATCATGTGTCGTTAAAGCTTACATTCTAGTTAATATATCCTAGAAGGATTACACTTACTAATTTAGATGCAGGAACACCGATTTCTTCAACTGTTTCACGAATAATGCTGTCGAACATTTCTTGAGAAAACTTCTTATTCACCATCTGATGATCGGTTTGGTGATTTGTTATCCCAACTTCTTGGGGCTGTCAAAAATCGTGAGACAGAGTAAGCTATTGCTTTGCAGGATCAACTAAAACAGGAGCACCAGCTCTACCAGTCTGCTTGCGGTTACTTCTATAACATGATGGAGTTCCATATACTGCATCTAATAAAACACCAGAGCTACGGAATTGAAGATCAACTTCAAAAACAAAGATGATACTGAAAAAAAATATGCCAATATATTTATAAGGAGGAAATGAGTATTATTAACTGTTACCTCCGGATGGCCACCAGGGAATACAAAGTGGCCAGGAAATTCACCAACATTGGTACTTCTTTGCAGCACAACAATTTGATTGTCAGATGTTTCTATAATTGCACCGTTGCCAAGAGGATTTGATGTATGCTGACACCTTCTCCTCTCATCTATGAAACGTAAAATAAGTTTGGTCGACTGTATCTCAGGTTCATATTATATTAATTTTGACAAGAGGGTGCAGGGTAATGGGGAATAAACCAACAGAATACAGCATACAAAGAAATCTTCGTGGCCTCAAGTTCTACATATAGCACGTATAAAATAAGTCTGATTTACCTTCAGAAAGAATAAGGAAATCTTCCCAAAGAGGATTCAAGTTTGTTCCTACAAATGTCCTGAGCATAAAATATCACAAAGAAAGGTTCAGGTTTCCCATCTTTCCACATTAAAAGCTAGATACTGATGTGTGAGTCAACAATAGAGAAACTCTAGGTAGTTCCGTAAGTTTGACTTTGTGCAAAACAAACATTTGAAACCAAATCAGAGAAAACCTATAATCTGTTAGGCCAAGATGAAGACGAATATTAGTCTTTTGAGTGGAACCAGCCCCGTCAGTCAGCGAGTGGCCGCCATACTGTCAAGTTATGAACTGAGTAAATAGTAAATAAATACATTGTTCATCCGTTGAACAAGGTAGAAGTTTCATTAAACATCATCTTGTCTTCTATATGAATTTTAACTAATAGGATCTTCAGATACCCCACTGGTATTTAATGACTATCAGATTAACACCTAGCAGTAGCACAATAAAAGGCTGAAAATGGCGCCTAATAAACATAAGCCGTATAACAACTAACAAGAAAGACATCCTTCAACAGATGAGTCAGCCAGTGGAAGATGCAGAATGTTTGTCAAACAAACAAGTTTTTCCAAATCCAGCATCCCCGTGGAAGATAAGGATATATTATAAAACAATAACTTCACCAAAAACTCATTTTAGCACATATATTGAGAGCATTGAAAGAAAACCACGCACATACCCTGAACTTTAGTCCATTGTACAGTCCCGGGTTCTTTTTAACTCTTTCATCCCATATCTAAAACAAGTATAATAAAAGTCTGATAGTCATCACGGAAACAGCATTTGACCATAAACATTAGTCACAAGAATACATATTAGAATACTCGCTCCCCTCAATGAACATCTTTCAAATTTATGGACATCTCAACAGAGCATCCAAACAAAAAAGGAGCAGCAAACCTCTGAAACGGAACTCTCCAAGCTAGCATCTGGATGCGGAATCCTATCATATGCCCGATCAAACATTACCGATACCTGTTGGTTTCAAAACGCATAAATTCGCAGTACGAAAATCAGATAACAAAAGCGCGGAAAACGAATAACGAGAGGAGGCACCTGATTTCACTGACAGTTAGTGCCCTACTAAGATAAAGAATCAAAATTACCTCAGAATGACATAGACCAGAAGGACAAGCAAGAAGAAGTTTAAAGGCGGCATGATCGCAACCACCGCCGCCAATCGAATCCATCGTTGGAAAATCGCCGGTAGTTCCACGTCCACTGGAGTTTCAGACTCAGTTCTGAATAGATATTGTTTCCAACCTTTTTTGGGCTCGGCCCCAAAATAGATTACCATGTATGGATTCGGCTTTGAGAGTTTAAAGGACCTCTAGATCACTGTCGAATGAACCGAGACCAACCAAAAGATCAAAAATTGTTTTTCTTTTTAGGAATGTTTGATTTTACAGCTCATAGGTTAAAATTCTCTCATCTTCCTATACATGTCACATATGACTTCATAAGTATTACTTACCTATATATTGTGATTTGTATATTATTGTGGTAGGGTGTTGAGTTTACCTACGTCGATAGAATTCTCTGCATTATTAAAAAAAGGTAGAAGTACAAGAAAAAATAAAAGTAGAAGCAAGTGTGCGCACAATAGGGCCTTAATCACGATTGCATCAAACATTGTATCCTATATATCCCTCAGGTCTCCTTCGGTCAATATCGAGCCATAAGTCGTTACCCATGCTATAATACTTCTAAATGGAATTCCCCATCTTTGTTACGTTCTATCGGCCGTGGTAGCGTTGATGGAAATTTGCAGAAAATCTTTTCCACCTTGAAAGTTCTTTGCCAGTTGATGCCATAAATCCTTGGTACTTGGAGAGTGGATGTATTGTTGCAGTATTCTTTTGTTGATATTCTCGGTGACCAAGCCATAGAGTTAAAAGTCATATTGTCACTAGGATTGATATCTGGCATCAATATGAGACAGTTGTTCAGGGGTGTCCTATGAGAAATTTGAGATGCTCGTGGCCCCAAATTCAATCTCCATAAGTTTGGCCCAAAGGACATAATTGTGAGAATCGAGCTTCACATAGATCACAACATTGAATGGTGATGGATCTAATTTACTTCCTTGCAGTTTGTCCTGATTTTGTAGTGGTTGATTATGCTCCTTTAGTATCTCGGCCAACTGATGATCAATTGTATTAAAAAAAGAAGACACCAGTCAAGAACAATGATTTCGCCAACGATGTATTGGATTTTTGTGTAATTAAAAATTCTAGTTTGACTTGAATTATTAGTCCCTATAAGAATCTTCTCTATAAATATTGGATCTCTTAATCATTAGGGTTGAGAAAATAGACAGAAAAGCAAGAGAGGCTGGGTTGAGAGAAAAAGAGAGATGTGAGACTTGGGTTGTTGCTATCTTGTCTGGGCGACTAGAGATGTTTTCCTGTGTGTCTCTTGGGTTGTGGCTCTTCGGTTTGAGAGGTTTTCCCTATTTATCTTCTAGGTTTTCTCTGTGTCTCCTTTGTATCACTGTGTTTATAGTGGATTGATTCTCCTTTTCTCCCATGGACGTAGGCTTTCTGGCAGAACCACGTTAAATCTTGTGTTGTTGCCTTGTTCGTTTATTTTTCCGCTTTCATGTTAATCTCTGAATTTTCCAACAAATGGTATCAGAGCCTAGGTTGTGAGATCTATGGTTATTGTTCAAGATTTATCAAAAATTTGATGATCTTGATGTTCCGGGACGTGAGATCTATGATGTTTGGGCACAAGATTTGTTGAAGAAAAAAAAATGGACGATTTTTGATAAATCTCCCGCATTGATCAGTGTCACTGCAACTTTGACCGCCAATTATCGAAGATTGAGGACTCCGATTGGGATGATCTTGGTGTCGTTTGATAGCCCATTAAAAAAGGAACAAAATCCAATGTTTTTGTGGTCAATTGTTTTCGGGAAAGTTCTCGATTTTGTCAAAATCGATCGAAACTGTTGCTGTCCGCGAAGGAATGTGCAGTGAACTTTGATCGTTGTTTGCCAGAGATCTACCGGTCCGATTGCCGTGATTTTGGTGCCGTTGGAAAGCTCTTGGAACGAAGAACTGGATCCCTAAGGTGATGAAGTCGATCGTTTATTGTATGAGGCTGATAGAGCACGAAATCGATGAGCAAGTTTTGAGTTTTGTTGGACTGTTCAATTGGGTTATTTTTCTAGCAGCTGGGAAATATTGTGTGGTATTCATGTTTATTTGTGGTTAGTAATTGAATAACTGTGAGAACACTATTTTTGTTGCTTGGTTTATCTTCTGGTTGGTATGACAATATAACTGTTATGGTTTGGGTCAAGTTGGCGATGTCGCTGAGTTAAGATATAGGCAATCTTGACATATGGGTTAACAGATGTTGATCTTGAGGAACTGAAAATTGAGTTAGACAAGAAGCCAATGAAGCTTGGAATGAAAG
>JAOYMZ010058055.1:0-29207 GCA_025802335.1 Pinguicula primuliflora
GCT
Organism: Pinguicula primuliflora; assembly: GCA_025802335.1. NCBI lineage: Eukaryota > Viridiplantae > Streptophyta > Magnoliopsida > Lamiales > Lentibulariaceae > Pinguicula > Pinguicula primuliflora. Next base: position 4 of record JAOYMZ010058055.1, read on the forward strand.
CAAAAATCAGGGTCATATACCCTTCCCCTATATATATATATATATATATATATATATATATATATATATATATATAGTGTAGACACAGATATCATGAAGTTGTGCTCTTTTTAACTCAATTCGTAGAGAACATATAAATCCAAGAATGAGACCTTCAAAAGAGATGGAAGAACAAGCTTGACTCCTTGAGCACTAAGTTGAGACATCATTGCACGAGCCGCACCCTCAGCAGCTTCTCGAACAGCGACAACTTGATCAGAGAATAATGCTAGGAGCAAGGGCAACATTTGAATAACATATCTGAAACGGAGAAAGGAAAATTTTCCAGTGACAATCTCATAGATTGACCAACAATCAAATCGTTGAAGCGACAAATCTCTGAAGAAAGAGAAACTTACGGTTCAAACAATCTTCCAAGTTTTTCACAGAGACATTCAAATGCCAGCAAAGCTCCTTCTCGGCTTTTAGCAGAACTTCTGCAGTGTAAGCTAAACAATAAATAGAGTTCCTATGGAATAACCTGATAGCCAATGTCAATAAGACCTGTCATACGAGTATAAGCAATGTTGAGATGACAAAGGAGTAACGAGAAACGGAAAGAGAAAACCTTACTTCGTTATCTGTACGTACTTGGGAAAATGAACTAGTGAAGGAAAAATTCTAACCATTTCATAGAATGCAACATTGAGGCAGCTTAACAGAAAATATAAAATATAGGCACATTAAAAACTCAATGTTTAACACTATATTGATATCTAGACATGAACATTTAAATCTATGCCAGTGAGTAAATCATTTTGCAATGCAGACCTGTTTGATAGACCATCCTGTAGGGTCTTCATAATGCCAAACTTCTTCAAGCATGGTACTCCAAATCCTTTAACCACGCCTGCTAGCCCAAATGCTGCCCCTCGACGCTCGCCATATTTTTCACTCTTCATCAACTTATCAAACAGTCTGGAAATAAGAGAGCCTGCTTCTTCCTGAGGAATCAAGTGTTTTGAACAGTGTAGAAACAACTCACTTGTAAGGGAACCCCAATCACCATGATAAAATTATTGTTAAGTTAGAAATAACTCATTCCAGATAATGGGTGACGAGGCCAAAAGGGAAAAACCCTCTATTTATCTTATGCTGGCAACATGTAAAATAAGAAAACAAAAATTCAAGCTTCAAAATAGAGAATTTAGCAAGCACGTCGAGGGTAAAACCAAAAGCCCAGCAAGAAAATGAACTTGATAAATTTTAATGGATGTGTTAAGGGATCATTCATTTCTGCTAGTAGAAACTCTTGCATTAGTTGTGATCAGAAACTAGTGTAACAATCAATCAGAGACTTGCTTGGACTTGTTGTATACCTGCTTTGATTGCATTAATGGTGAAAGGCAGGTAGAAACTGCTCGTTGTACAGCCTCAGAGGGAGTATTGAGGACATCCAATAACTTCTCCACTACAGCATGAACTTTTGGGTCTCCCTGATATGAAATGTAAGTTCAGCCTACACACTATATTATATACAGTAACTACGATCCTATAAGGAAAAGCCAAGACCTTTGCTAAATGCTTTGCCAGTGCTCCTGTAAATATAACTACACCTTCTCGTACCAAATCATATCTTTCCTCATCTGCTGCCTGCAATAATTTCCGGTGATAACAAGACCAATGACTAGAGAGTCTCCAGAAAAATACACAAGGCAACAAAGAACTGCAGATGTTTCCAAAGCAGATCAAGAAAGTAATGCCTGATTAGTCTTCAGCAGTACAAAATCATCAAGTAGGTTAAAAACATCCAGTGAAAATAGAAGAAAACCTTTTGAACGGATTTCACCTTTTTATTCAAGTAATTCTCAAATATAGGAAACAACAAGGAAACATTATCTCTCCCATGCTTATCAATAATGATAATACCAGCTTCGAGCATCCGTCCGCGAACATCTGCATTGGGATCAGCCTGCAGTCGAAGTTAATATGGTAAATTTTCAGAATAGAACGGAATATTACACCTGAAAAAGGCATTATGATAGGAAAGTAAGTAATAAGCGCACCATTTAATTAATCAAAAAATGCATCTGATAATTTATAGTTACTGATAGGATACCAGTGATTTCTACAATCAGTAAGGTACTCGTACCAGAGCTCTTGATATCAGAAACGTCATTACAACGGGAAGATCCTTGTTCCCAAGAACATCTGCAACACAGAGCAAAGCCAAAGCAATCCCTTGCCTACCAAGCCAACCAGCATCGACGTTCACATCACCAAATTGAACATCTTGGAGATAAAACGAAAACAAACTCGATAGGGACTCCTGGATCATCATAAAAAGTGAAGATCACATTGAGCAACAACGAGAAAGAAATTAGGACGAGCAAGCTACCTGCAATGTGTCAGGATTTTCATCCAGAGCAGCAGCAAGTGCTTCAGCCGCAGCAACTCGAACATTATAGTTACCGTGTGACAGAGCACTATAAAGTTTGGAGTAGTCGGTACCGAAATTGTGTCGATAAGAATCCCATACATCTGCTGCAACTTCTGCAACTTGCTGTACATTGAGAGCAATCACGCTCCAAAAAAAACAGATACCACCATAAACCAAAAATCGTAACATACACCTGGGAATGAACTTTACCTTGTCCATGTCATGCAGCGCAAGCCACATGCTGGTACCAATGTCAACATTTTGAGGAATTGAATAATTGGAGACAGCAGGAATGCACCTTACGGCGTTCAAGCAAGCAATTCTAACATGAATGTCCTTGGCATAAATTCCACACAAAGCCTACCCAAAGCATGCAAAATAGAATGAGATTGGTTGCAAAATAAAATAAATGAGGGACTCCTTAGTGAACAAAAAGTAAAAGATGCCGTACAGATGCTACTTCCTCTGGTTGTAGACCAAGACACAACTCATTCAGGACTGGACAAATAGACGATTGGTAAGCAGGAACAACCCCAAGAACGTGGTACAGAACCTACATAGCAAATTATAAGTAATATACAAAAGGAATGATGATTAACAGGAAAAAAAATCCAATGTTATATCACACCCATAACTGATAGCATACGAGTCCTTGGAAGAGGTAAAATAGGATCTATGTGCAGAAAGAGAATCTGGAGAACATGATCATGATAAGCAGTCTTCTTGGGAGAAAGCAATATCTTCTCAATTATCTGCAAAAAAGAGAAGATTGTTTCACCATAGACGCAGAAAACAACATAAAAGAGAAAGAAGCAAAAAAATTTACCGGAAAAATAAATGTAAATGAATCAACTGGGAGGGGACCGGATTTGCAAGAAGTGGTTAAACCACCGACTAAACGCTCAAATAAACCCAATGATGGCATTCCGTTGTGATCTACTTCACCAGTCGACAGGAATAACTCCCAGAGGACACTAGTTTCTTCTGTTGAAATCAACCGTAGCGCAGTTGCAACCTCCGTAGCCCAATTGCAGAGAGGATTAACAGCACATTTTGCAAGTTTCACCAATGTCCCAAAGGAAGCATCACTGACTATTGGGGAACGAAGCAACGGATTGACAAACTTCACCTGAGTAGTATTGATACATAAGAAATTCACAAATATAAGCTTCGTTGTGCGTAAGTAAATGCACATTCTTGACATCGGTGAGAACGTATCAAATTATATTAACCCTTAGCAAATGGCGGAATACTTTAAAAACTTGGTAAAAACATCACATCGCAACCCGTCGTAATAGATGAGATGAGAAGGAGAAAGAAGAATCTGGTTGAGAATATATTCAAAGAAAAATCACAGAGAAGAATATACAAGTACGCAGCATCATTCGCACCAACAATTGGTTGTCATGTAGAAAATTGTAATATAATACAATGTAGCGAATATAATACAATGTAACTACTTCAATTGGATAAGGAGAAGGTCAAAAGCAAAAGCAAGCATCCCCTTCAGCAATGGCCTTCAAAGACAGACTGATAAATAATTGGTTGTCATGTAGAAAATTGTAAGCAACCTCTGCAGTAAAATTTAAGTTATTCTAACAAAAATAAGTATTTCCAATGAAATATATATCTATTAACCATAAGAAAGGACTAATTTTTTTTGAATGGCATTATATAACAACATAATTGCTTCTTAACAATGCCAGATTGAGAAGTATATTAATGAAACTAACCACAGAAGGCAGCTGACTGTGCATGAATATGGGATTAGATATCGCCATTTCTCCAAGAGCTTCAAGCATCAGCGAAACATTCCTCTGAATAGCCTTGACCTTTTCCCGAATGGAGGCCTCTTCTTTAAACTGCAACTCACGAGCTTCTTCTTTTGCTGTCTTCGTCTTTTCTAGATTCATAAATATTGAACAAGACATGTCTATGATAGTGTACATGTGACCGCGCCTTTGAGCACAATAAAAGGAAACAGCAGAAACGTCAGTTGCTAAAATAAAAATGACTTGCCAATTTTTTTCATAGATTTTCCAGAATCTTTCTTCCCATTGATAGTAACATCCCTATTGCGTAAATCACGCTTAGTCGATGAGCTAACAGCAGAGTGATTGGTGTTAACTTGATCCTGAAACCAAGCGCGTCGTGGTGAAAATACAAATATTAACTTGACAAATTGAGGTGAAGTTAGTATGATGCATGGAATCATTCCTTAGCTTGCCCTCACATTATTTAGCATGACAGAATCAACGACATAGACACCTAGCTCTGTTGAAAGCATCCCTTCAGGAGTATGGAAAACCTGAAACAATAGAACCACAGGCACAAGTTAATTCGGAGCCCTAGCACATCAAAATTTTCAGACAGTACGAGTAACTCATCACTGCGACAAGAGTGGCTTTCACAACTGAGTATAATACAGAAGTGCATGAAAAAGTTTAACCCTGTGATCCGCCCAGTACAAACAAACTCAACTCAGGAATAAGAAAAATGCACCAAAAACGAATGTGACTGCCCTATAAAGAATCAGAAATCTCCAAATTATGACAAGATTTGACTTCATATATGATTTTATATTATAGAAAACCATACACCAGCATCTATACTGGAAAAGGGTCAATACTGACATTACCAACGTGCACAGGAAGATACATTCCTGCTCTGAAAATAATGGAAACACTAAATTGTAGATGGCAATAATTTTTAGTGTAGCTTTAAAGTTTAAACCAATAGCCTATGCAGTACGGGAGTAGCCACTATGAAGCGATTGAGAAAATATAACTCTAACCACTAATTCTTGTAAAAATAAAATTTAGCAAATTACAGTAAAATAGACGCAAACTATGCAGTGGCTGGTTACAGACAACATGATCTAACATGCAAAATCTGCCCATGCTTGGGTGCACACCAACATCTACAAAAAGCATAATCTCATTTCATAATAATCTTATGATACGACCAAACCGTTAATATACAATATAACCTGAATGTCATTCTCTGAGAGTGCCCCGTGTGCAGTAAGATCTGGAAAATCGATGAAGTTCTGCAAGAATAAAATTTGTGAAGGGACTCAGAAAGCACATAATGGGTCTCCACAAAGTAATAGCAAATGAACAAATACATGTAGTAAACCTTTTCAAACTGTGCATATGTATCCCCTGGCAATATAGACATCAAGGTTGACAGGGCACTCAAAGCTCCTTCTTGTTCAAGGAAATTAGAACTCAGCAATCCCTTTGAACCTAATAAGCCCTTCAATAAGGAATAACTTTAGAACAATTTTTTTTAAAAAAAAAATCATGTCCATCTTTCGCATTATGAACAAAAGGTCCATGAGAAATTTCTGATTCAAGTTGGTCAGTGAAAGAAAAAATGGGAAAAACTTTATATTCAATGAATCAACATATAAAATGTGAGAGGAAGGCATGAGAGCAATGGTTAAATGAAGGAGTAAAAAAATAGCAACATGAATTGTGATATTAGTATCCGATAATACTAAAACCATATAAACTCTCTTAAAGCTGCAATGGATGACAAGGAAAGTAACAATTAATCTCCTAAAATACCAATAAAGTAAACAATCGTAGAAACGTGAACAAGCAAACTAATTGTGAAAATGAAGAGACTGGTAAAAAGATCAGGAACTTCAGCACACTGTGATCAATTCCTACTTCCATATAGATGAGGAGATCACCTTGAATAATTCAGTAGCATTATTGGTAATAAGACCTATCGCATCAGTTCCAAACTTTTGCAGACACTTTTGCACCCTCTGAGGAAGAAAAGATTGTGAAGCCAAGAAATGAATATGTGGTCATGCATAAGAGGTAAAAGGTTCTGCTGCCTATCAATAACAGTTCAGTTTAATGTATTTGGGCACATAGGAACAATGGAGGCAATTTCTAAATTTGACAGTCAAAGATTTGGATTTAATTAGCAACAAAAGGAGAATTTGCTTTCGTTGTGACCGAAAAAGTGGTGTTTAAATTATCCCCTTATATCTGTAAAAGAACTGAGATCTCAACGAAGTAAGAAAACGGAACAGGAAAATACTGGTACTATATCATCATGCAAAGCTGAAAGTTACCCTCCAAACAGTATCTTTTTTCCCTGTCTCAACAATATAGGGATGATGTGAGCAAAGTAGGAGCTGCAAACAAACATCTGCGCTACTAGTGGATGCAGCAGATACAATTACAAGTAATGCCTTCACCACAACCTCAACTGTGGGGAGGACTGGAACTTGAGGATCTAAAACATTTTCTGCATCACTGAACACAAAACAACTTTGTTAACAGAATAATTCAAATTCAATTATTAGAAAAACAAGCAACATGGATAAATTATCCCACAAAAAACAGATCATACCTAAAGGCTTAACTACCTTGAAGCAAGTCTGACAAAAGTAATATGAAATAAAAGGCTAAAGAAGAAAATAAGAGTACACAATTAGACCTCATCTTAAGCCGAGTAGCTTTTTCCGCCACAGCAGAGAGATAACTTGAGAATTCGAACAAAATGGCCCCAGATAGTTGACATGATGCAGTAAGAATCTTCTGGACAGTGCCATGTGCTGCTTTCCTTATGCTCCAATTTGGATGGCAAACCAAGAACAATATAAACTGATATACGAAGAAAATTATTAATTACAAATAAAAGCAAGACAGCATGTACTGAATTTTGCAATCACCTGAAGAAGTGATCTGAAAGGAAAATAATCCAAAAGCCTGAAAAACAATACAAAAAAATTAAAATTGATAAGATAAAAAGCAATTTAATTCCCAGGACGATTCATATGTTGTTATGTGATTTTCAAAGTACACTTCTCCCACATTACACAGTTAAAAGAGAATGGAAAAAAATATCTCTCGTTTCAATTCAATGACTCGAATTAGTATTGCCTCAAAAGATTTGCCAGTAAAAGATACATATTGTCCTGCTGCGAATATACGAGGATGAACTGGCAAGAGATATGGAGTCTCTTTATACTAATACAACCTTGAAGAAAGAAATGGTGACCTGAGTATTTTTTTTAATGATGACTTGAGCATAATTTATTCAAAAATAAAATGAGAAACAATCTACCTCTGAGAATAATCCACAAATAGAACCTCAACAAGGTCAAGGCAAGTCATCAAATCCTCAACAGAAAGTTTTGATGCCTGCAATAGTTAACAAGAATACTGTAAAGGGTTCTCAAATTTTCATTAAAAACAGAAAACTCGCTGAGAAGGATGCAAACTGTCTTAGTTCCGGTGTTGGCATCAAGTCCCATTGGCGTGTGACGTCAATCATTAAACTTGTTATTCAGCAAAAGCTTTGCAACTTCTTTGAATAACTACTTATCAAATAAAAGTTACTTGAACAACTTCTTTCATGACTAATTTCGCACGCACTGAAAAGTGTATTATTATGCGAAAGACCAAGGAAATGTGGGTTCAAATAGATCTAATATCATTTTCAATAAGCAGTTTAACTAAATTTCAAAAATAAAATGAATACTAACCAACGAAATCTGAATAATTGTTGGTTCATTCTGCAATATCAATTGCCAGATCTTCTCCTTGGACATACTTTCATCTACAGAAAATGGATAAAATGGGATGATATTAGAAAGGAATAAGGTCCAACACCAAAACATGAGGAAGAAACAACAGACACGGAGCAACTGATCATATGGCAGCACGAAAATTAAAGATTGGCCAAGTAAGCACCTGCTTTGACATCAAGAACAGCAATTTTCAGCACACATAGAAGTGCATAGATACCGTCCAATCTCTGTGCGGCTTTAGTAAAACCAGTTTTGACCAGTTGGAGAAGGTTTGTTACTAACGATGATATCTAAGAATGCAAATCAAAAGTTGGAGCTCAATCTGAAATAACCAAAACAAAGGAGAGACATGATTTTCCATATCTAATCTAACCTGTGTGACTGCATCCGCATTTTTGCAAATTGAGCGCAAAAAACGAAGATGGCCCCTTCTAAGCATCTCCTTCTCTTTAAGCCCTGAAATGCTAAATGTAACTAAATCCGAGGAAATAACATCTGCTGATTTCACGGCCCATGCTGCTAAGCAAGACATTGCTGCAAGTTTGACCTCTTCATTTCCTGCATACATCAACAGATTAGATTTCTCAGTGCCGGAACAGAATAAGTACTTTCACTACATGTTGGAAATGCCACCTAAGATAGGTGGTCACAGATTTCAAGTGAAAAGGATCAATTACTACTGTGAAGAATTAGTTATGTTGCACATGCATTGACAATGATCACAGATCATAAAGCAGAGGCCTACCTTCATCCATGTAACATGATAACAAAAACCCACATACAGTAGGCGATAAGCTACTGAAGTATTTTCCTTCAGGGGCTTCCGATATTTCTCTCAGTGCATTGATCATGCCAACTCTCTGGTATGGAAATGTAAGTCTGCCTTCCGAACCTGTCAAAATAACTCCTTTAACAATAAGATACCCGAAAAACAAGTAAATCAGAAACAGAATCTTAAGGCATCACAAATGCGAGGTTCAGCAGTAGAAAATCTATTCCAGAAAATATATATATAATATACATAAGAACACTGACCTTCCATCACAGACTTTATAGCACTGAACATAGCTTCTACAGCATCAGGACTGCTAGATTTCTGGCTCAAGCACCTAATTACTGCTAAAGCAGCAAGTCTTCTTCCTTCGTCTGCATGCCTTGCTTGTGCTAAAACCACTGAGAGAAATTCGGTGGCATATTTACTTAAATCAAGGTCGATAGATTTCAAAAGAAATCCAACTGATTCAAGGACTATCTCCGGATTTCGTTTCAACATCTTGACAGAAGATGGGAGTATAGTGCTTCTAAAATCTTCATGTGACAGATGAGTAAGCATTGGAAGAAAAGCTTCACTAAGGCTCTTTGTGGGCCTATTTTTTGCATTTAAAACTGTTTTTACATATATCTCAAGATATGTGTCCTGCAAACCAACAGAAAGCAATGAGCATAAATCTACCTCGAATCATAAAAAGACAACCAAGGGCATAAAATTTACCTTCCATTGATCAGATGAATCAGGATTGGAATAAGAAAAATCAAGCATTACATATATCAGCTCTGAAATATCTCTGTCTGGAATCCTCCCCTCTTTCAATTCCTCTATGTAAATTTTATACATTTTCGGTGACTGAAACAGTAAGCACATTCTCAATACAAAGATATTAAATGAAATAACTTCAATAACTTATTAATTCAATTACAGAAAATGATTTTGAAACCTTGGTGAACAGCTGGAAAAACGTTTTCCTGCAAACTCTTCTAAGGTGAATTGATCCTTCCACGACAATATGAAGTATGGCTGCTTGAGCTTGGATTAATCTAGATAATGCGTTCTTCGATAAAGATGTAAACCGGCTATAAATTAAGAGTAGACATGACCACTTTAGAAGCCGGTAACCTCCTGTAAACGACCAGAATTTTGAATGCCTTTCCATGGTCTGTAAAAGAGTAGCTGCGAAATATTTCATAAATACATCTTCTCTTAAAGCTTTAACAATAACATCATCCACGGCTTTCTTTGATCCATGGTCATCATATATATGCAATGTCTGGAACACTAAATCGACCAATAGGGAGACAAATTCTGTAGACATCTGCCAAGAATCTGAAGAACAATATATTAGTTGATTGAAAATTAATGTCCCATTCAGCTTCCACAGGGAATTTATACAACCGAATACAAGTAGCAATTTGAAGAGCTTAATGCCGCCAACTTTAACATGTCAATAATAAGCAATAAATAAAGAGCAGCCCAATAGACGTGCTTTTTGCCTCTTTATAAAAGGCCAGTATCATCTAATACATTAATACACGACAAAACATTGCCTTGGAGCAAAAAAAATATAAAAGTTTTTTGACAAGCATAACAACAATTATGAACTCCAGAGATTAAATAACTTGTGCTATGGTTGAATTTCAGCATTGTAAGGTTCGTTCTTTACAGTTAAAAGCAATAAAAAATCAATTCTGTGAGAATATCCAGCTTCCCAATTTTGTAAGTTTGACTGTAAAGTGTATCCGCAGCGTACCTGAATTGTCAATGACGGAGGAAATCTGGTGTCGGAAAATGAAGACGCGGCGTCGTGTAGAAGGCGTAGAGATTGAGGAAGAAACGGCCATCAGCGACTCCATGTGATCGCCAGCTACCGAAGCTGGCTGAGCCATTGGGTTCTTCGTTAGGGTTTTAGGGTTTGAGGAGTTGAGTTCTTAGATGTGCTTTCATTTTTAATCGGAGACGCTCGGACAGAAATATAAACAAGAATTGTATTATTAGTTACTTAATGGGACAAGTTTAAGGGGATGAAGTTATATATAAGTTTATTTAACGAAAATTAATATTGCGGCGGCTTCGCCGCCGAAAAACTAAAATCCTAAATAATGAACCCAAACTCTATTAATCTTAAATGTTAAACTTTATTTAAAGATAATAATTAATATTACGGCAGCTTCGCCGTCAAAAAACTAAAACCCTAAATGATGAACCCAAACTTTATTAATCCCAAATGTTAAACTTTATTTAACGATTACAATTAATATTGCGGCGACGAAAAAACTAAAATCCTAAATGATGCACCCAAACTCTATTAATTATAAATGCTAAATTTTGTTTAAAGATAAAAATTAATATTAAGGCGGCTCCGCCGCTGTAAAACTAAAATCCTAAATGATGAACCTAAACTCTATAAACCCGAAATGTTAAACTTTATTTAAAGATGACAATTAATATTACGGTTGCGCCGAAAAACTAATATCCTTAATGATAAAGTATGTCGAAACTATATCAAATAACATCTCTAATTGAACTATATGACGCACTGATAATTATGGTAGCTTCCGTTTTGGTAAACGTTGAGCGATGTGTCGGATAAATTCAATTTTAAAATAAGTTTAAAAAATAATAGAAAAATCGTGAACATAAAATTTGTGTGGTGGGGGGGGCACGTGGGGGGAAAGGATTAAAAGAAAAGAGTGTATGGATGAAAGAAGTTAGGATAGAAGAAAGAATGTGTAAAGGAAAGAGAGAGAATTTATATATTTATTAATCTTTTATTATTATTGTAGGGATAAATTATGGATAAATTGTTGGGACATATAGCATTATTCATAATTTTATACATGAATTTTTAATTGAGACCACTAGCATTGTTTATTAACGGAATTGTCTATATCGTCAGAAAGCTTATAAATAGAAGATACTAAATTTCATGTTTAGTTTCGGTTCTGGCGACTTCGTCGTTGGAATTTTCTAAAACCCTATTTAGGACTACTTAACTAGACAAATGTGAAACTAAATTAAACGGTGATAAAGTTATCGGAACATCACCAAAACTTGGACTTATGATCATCTATGTATAAGATTTCTAACAATGTGACCAATTTCGTCAACAGGTGATGCTAGTGGTCTCAATTGAAAATTCATGTATAAAATTATATATAACTTCATCGCCTTAAACCTGCTCCATTAAGTAACTAATAATAGTATTTTTAGTTATAATTGAAAATGCATGTATAAAATTATGTTTAACTCCATGGCCCTTAACCCTCACCTTACTTAATTATGTATAGATAATAAACGACCTAATTTTGACTCAATACAAATCAAAATCATGTCATTTTAACATGTATAATTAATTAAGTATTTTTATTAAAAAAAATTTATTGATATAATTAATTATAAAATGATTATGTCTAACATTATTCAAATATAAAATATTAAAAAATGTGGTTAAATTTTTTAATTAACTAATACAAAGTCACCCAAAAATACACTTGTCTAAAAATTGTGTTTAATATTTTTCTATATGACCCCATTTAGTAGTTGAAATTTAGTGCCATTTGATAAACCTACTATTATAATATCCAATGGTGTTTTCCGGGCCGCGGGCTAAAGTTATGACCCATTCTCGCATTTAACACTGTTTTTTCATTGTGTTCGGGCCAAAACTTGACATCGTGCGCAAGCTCTCTCCGTTCAAAACCAAAAAACCAACCTTGCCTCCACCTCTCCGAAACTTGACACCGTGTGTCCTCACCAACGGCCGCACTACCTCTTCGACTCCACGTTCCTCACCAACGGGCACGGAATCGATACAATGTTCTGCTCAGTTTTCAAACGTATCTGTCATATGGAGCATTCGACAACATCTCCACATTCTTCTCGACTCCAACCATCCGTCTTCTCAATTTTTCCGGGCAGTGTGGCATCATGTATTCGACGCGATTACCATCCAATTTTATCAATCCAGCCACTCCGATTAACCCTCTGCATATAAGAATCATAATTACTGGTTTGCTTCGATACATGTTCATTGTAAAATTTTCTTTTGGGTTCAACCTTTCTGATTGCTATAAAACTATCTCCAAGTTCTCAACATTCACGGTGGACCGTGACACCTTTGCCGGATGATAGCATGGTTTTACATTCCGTTACAGAAGGCGGGATCGATTCCACTGCGACCATTCCTTTATAACTGTGGGCCAAGTTTCTAGGTTCGCATTCGTTCATTTGTCTACTGGTTTTTCGTAGAATTTACTTTTGATTTTGCCCTTTCTTTCTTGATTTTCATTCAATTTTGATTTTCCCCTTTCTTTCTTGACTCCAGGTTTTCGACAAACACATTGGACAATGGGGTCGGCTCCTGTTGGTAGCATTATTCTACATGCCTTCCCAGCAGGTAACCAGGATGCCATGCCTAATCAAACAATCGATGCTCAACCCATCACGCCTGTACTGACAACGAACGTGTTCGTGGCTTCGGGTTCGCTATTTCTATGTTATGTTCTCTGCTATTATTTTTGTTTGCCGACAGAATGCTTGGTTCAGTTAGTTTAATGTTTTGTTGATTCTTCATTGTTCGTGGTGGAAAGGGGAAGGGAGGTGGGGAGGCCATGTGGGAACCGGCAACCGATTCCCACATGGAGGGGGAAGAAAAATCCCTCCCCCTTGTGGGTAGTCTTAAAGGACGTTGTATAGGGTAAGTTCTGCAAATATCTTTTAACTCTGATCTCACCATTCTAATCGCTGTCAAGTTTGTTGTACGAACTCCTTGAAAGCGATGAGTACATCTAACCTTCCAGATTATCAAACGTATGATAGGGGGTAACACTTTATAAAGGAATTGAATTAGTTTAGAGCCCTTTGCAGATTTCCAACTTCGTAGTCGTCCAACTAGATGGTTTGCTGTCATTGGGATGCTCAGGATTTGGTGAAAATGTGTCCAGAGTGAGGTTGCTAGTTCACTGGTGAAGAATAGATGACATTGATTCTGTACGCGGATGAACAGAGCAACAACTACATTTTGAGATTAGTGTCACCGCTTTCTTTTACAAATTCGTGTCAACTGATATTATATTGTGCAGGATCTTACACATGTGGAAGCTTATCTTCCTAGGGAGATGAATATCCCAGATCCTTGCGTAGAGACTGATGTATGGCCCTTTTGGGCGGATCAGTGACCATGCAGAATTGCTGGTGAAAAGGCCTGTGGAGTTGAGCTCCCAGATCTGTTTGTCTGCTCCACTTACCGTCTCCAACTCAATTGGTGCATTAAGCACTTCTGCTTGCTGGTGAAAGAGTTCTGAAAGGGCCTCAAAGTTCCAGTTTGTACCATCTCTAAAGTCCTTAACTTTCAGCTTCTGAATCGTGGGGTTCATGTAATGGACAAAGGGTGCACCAGTTATCCATTTATCCCACCATATGCTTACTTCTTTGTGGCCTATCTTCCATCTTATGTTTGCCATCATAATATCTCTGACCCGTAGTATTCTCCTCCAAATATGTTAGGATTTTTGAGCCAGGGTAACAATTATTGGTTGTCTTCTAGAACACTACTTGCTGTGCATAAAGTCATCCCAATGTGAGTTTTTGTTTTTAAAATTCCACCATAACTTCATGCTAAAAGTTGTGGTACAATCCTTAAGCCTCCTTATCCCCATAACTCTTTCGTCAATGGGCAAACAAATACCCTTCCAGCTTTTCCAAAGAAATTTCTTTTTTCCCTCTTCCCAGCCCTATAGAAAGTAAGTCATCAATTTTTCTAGCTTGTCCAGGATAAATGCAGGACGCTGCGGTGACATCAGAATATAAACTGGTAAGCTTATTAGAACATGCCGAATAAGAATTAATTTACCACCATTTGAGAGGTATTTTGGCTTCCATCCTTCGAGTCTTTGATTCACTTTTGTCACCAAGGTAGTGAAGAGTTCAGTTTTTTTCCTTCCCAAATATAAAGGACAACTGAGGTATCTAATAGGCAGAGAGCTTTGGCTGAATCCTGTTTCCCTGGAAATGAGTTGAACCCTGCTGTCTGGTGCTTTAGCAGATAATATAAATGTGGTCTTTGCTCTATTGATAAGCTGCCCAGAACAGGACTCATACTCTTTCAAAACCCCAAGAACCGCTTTTAATGCGTTCTTAGTCCCTCTTGTAAAATAAGAACGTCATCTGCAAAAGCAAGGTGAGAAACAATATGGCAAGAACGAGAAATTTTATAGATGCAGTGCGTGTTTTGTTCCATCAGATGATTTAGAGATCGAGATACACTTCTGTTGAAGTAATGAATAGGACAAAGGACAGTGGATCCCTTGCCTCAGTCCGCTTGATGACTTAAAATATCCATTAACTTGTCCTTTGATCACAACTGGAAAAAAAAAAGCATGAAAAAACTATACCCCAAATCATATCAATGAAAGTTCCAGAAAAAAAATCTTTGGTAACCCAAACTGGAAAGTTGATGGCCATTTACCAAAAAAAAATGTCATTTATCCACACAACTTGCAGATAGCAAAAGCAGTCAATCCTGCTAAAACTCGATCCCTGCCACTTGCCACTGGTACAAGTGAATTTGTGCCTCTACAAAGGAAGATATATCAGTCTCAATGTTGAAATAAAGGAATTGAAATCTACCATTTCACGATTGGCAGGAGCGATTAGCTTTCTTCTTTCGTTTGGAGTTCTCACTGCATTAAAATCTCTAGTGACACAAATATGTTGCTCAGCTCCTGCTGTGATACCAGCAACTATTCTGTTCGAAAGCTCAAGTTTCAATGTCACCAGAGAGAGGGAGCATAAACATTAATAATCTTGACCAACATAGAGTCCAAACCCCAATATCCCGTAAGAGCTATATAACTATAGCTCTCAGCCAGTTGGACACGAGGGACGTGGAGAATTGTTTCTTTTTTACCCGATAGCTATAATTCTGAATAATCATGCAAGAGTTCCACGAGTTTTTCTTGCCAAGCACTTTCTTTCTTTGCCGAACAATGAATAAATGTCAAAATAATGAGACTGTACAAACACATCAAACTAATGGACCAAATAGATCAGATCTACTGCAATGCATCATTCTATACTTGATTGAAATTTTCTTGTCGCGCATAAATGACTCTATCGAGTGTTTCATCAGGGACATTGATCCCGCTCGTCTCCAATTCCGCAACAATGGCAATTGATGCATCAAATTCACCAAGATCCAAACAGAGATTGATGATTTCATCATACAATCCGCTGAAACACACCGCAAGAAACTAGGGTCAACCATTTTTTTTTGGATAAGCAACTAGGGTCAATCATAAGAGCTGAATCATTTTAATTGCAGTTATGTCTGGAAAGGAAATCTCAGAACATTTCATACAATGTTCTGAGTTTCAGGTACTGAATTTACGAACTATTCCTTAATAATGGCTCAAGTGGTAAACCTGTGCAGTGATCTATACAGAGAACAACTTACTTAAAAAAATAAGTATTGAATGTACGTGCATTTCTAACCAAGGAATTTTTGTAGCCAAAAAATAGCTACCAGCCTTATTCAACCATAAAACTAAGGATAGCTTAGCTAAAGTTTCCAGTTTTAAGCATAATATCTTTTATTAATAAAAAAAATAAAAAAACAAACAACTGAACTAACAGGCACCTGCCAAAAGCGTAGCCAAGGCTGTGTGTAGTCAGCAAAATCTGTAAGAAGGCCGAAGGCAATGGTGCACGTAGAGCAGCTCGAAGAACCATGGCACAGTCCCCAATGGTTGGAGTTCCACCCAATTCTATTACCTAAAAGAGTAGCTATATGACTCAAGATGTGACATTCAATCCACGTCAAAGACACAAAAAGTTACGCTATGTTCTGAAGGACCCTTTGAGCTCAGAAAAGAACTTTTACCTATGTTCAAGATGGTGATGGCTTAAGTGTTGGGCGCTCGCTCTCCGCCCTGCCCTGCCCAAATGATGTCTAAGCGCCCGCATAATACGCTTATACGGGTGTCTACATCGCCTAGACTTTAGGCGGCCCCTAACCACCTAGATACCCTTAAGGCTTACTAGAACACTGGTTTTAATAATATCCGGTTGCATAATTCTCCGAGGATATTCAGAATTTAAGATGCAGGAAGTACTGTGATCCTAAGTTGCAAGGTGACGTGATCTTATGGGAACTTAGATGGTGCAAACAAGCTAAATCATTACCTTCAACATCACTTTAACAGCCAATTCAGCTTCCCAGTCCTGCGACCACCTTCTAGGAGCTTTGTTCTTAAATTCCTTCTCCCACGTCCAACCCCAAGCATCAGCTATTGTATACATGTCCGATGCATCAAACACTCGCCTCTTCCTCAATTCTTTAAATGCTTCATGAATATCCTCAGGGAACCAATCATCGTCATCATCATCATCCTACAATGAGCAGACATTACAAAACCGTTGTCTTAAACTGAATCTTTGGGGTACAAAATTATGTACAGCAATATCAGCAGTTTTTAAGTTTTCCATGGGGTTATAACACAATAATAAATAAACAAAAAAAGAGGCTAATAAAAAAAATGAACACGCCAGGAGATTAAGTGGAAAACTTAACAAGGTTACGGTAACTTTCAACATCTGAACCAGCCACACGTGGCAAATATTATGAAGAGTGAAAGAGCCAGAAATGATCTAATCAATAGACGCTGGCCGCTTTTCAGTCTTTTGTGTTCACATCTGAGTTGTTAATATTAACAAGTAAAGAAAAAGTAATAGCCTTTCAACCTGCATAGATATCCGAGACGATCTTCTTTTCGACTTTTTTGATGAGCTAGTACTCTGGTCAGAGTCTCTCAGCAATTGCGCTCCAATCATTTGAGCAGGTTTGGAAACTCTAACTTCCTTATCTTTAACCATGTCGTCTACTTGGCTTTCAGTAACTTCTACTTCCTCTTCCACCTCCTCTTCGTCAAGCTCATCATCTTCGGCCTCTTTAACAACATCATCCCCTGCATCAGCAACATCTAAGACATCAAGAATATCGTAATCCACAATTTCCAACGGTTTGCTATGATTTTCAGTCAGGTCCTCTCCTAGAAAACGGCGTTTCCAGAACTCAGTATTTCCTTCTTCCAACTTAATACGCGCAATTAGCTCATCTAACTCTTCATCTACCTGCGTGATAAAAACTATTTATTCAGTTGTTAAATTCATCTTTATAAGCGGGCATCGAGTTAAGAGTGTTAGCATGCATGATAAATAGGGACAACGGCAAAAGCCTATGAATTTGCAAGCATTTAGACAAAAATCAAGTACAAGAAAATACGATCATTTTAACTAGAATCTGGTAGTCTGATCGACCTCTTCTTCCTCCTCTTCCACAGGTGGAACCCAAAGGGGTCGACCTCTAGAACGGTTTATTCTTCGTGCCTTTTGTACACGTTGGTAGAGAACATTTCTGGTGCCATCAGTAGGCAAATCTTGAGCTTCAAGCTCCTCCCTTAGCTCTGTTACAATCATCTTACTAGCAGCTTTAGGTTTGAAGGAATTTTTTTCTGGGCCTTTGATGATTTTCTTCAATCTCTCCTCAACTCTCACGTAATCAGATTCAGAGATATTCCCTAACACTGCAGGTCCTTCATTCCGTAAGGTCCTCAAAAGCTTCCGATGATGTGCTTTCCATTCTTCAAGACATCGTTGTTTGAAAGAAGTCTCAATGGGATTTGAATAAATAAAGCCTTCAGCATCTGGGTCTAAAGGAGTTTTCCCTCTGTGAGGTACCCAACGTTTGCGTTCACCAGTAAGCCCCCCTTCTGCAATATACCTGTTAACCAGCCAAGTCAAGCATATCTCAAGCTGTAAGACAATTTCTTTCATTACATTAATGCATTGTGAGGTCCAGAACTACAATGTAAGCAGGAAACATGGAAACAAAAAAGAAATGTAAGTAAGAATGAAGAGATGGAGCAAAACAAAGGAAACAGACAGAAGCCATATATGTGTCGAGGATCACCAAGGACTTAAATCCATGTCCTGGTCCCCATTACCAGGTATTCCATTCTTTGGCCTACGTGGACTTCTGTTGTCCTTTGTTCCCAAAACTCGTAATTTTAACATATCCAGATTGAAAAACAAAATTAAAACAACTCTCAAGGGAAATAAAAATCCGTTCCCGTATATCAACTATAACGTATGAAGCATAAGAGACAGTACACATGGAGTCCTTGTCATCATATACACTGGCAACAATAATGGTACTTTGCAAAATATAACCTCGCAATGTAGTCGACTTCATGCCCAATATCAGCTTCTTCTTGCAGAGGTTCAATCCATGAACTAACTAGTGTCCGATACTTCCTGCTCAAGATCATAGCCCTTGGCGAAATTTGTTGCTTATCTTTTGCCATGGTCTCAAGAGCATCTAACAAGTCAATAATTCTTCCTGATTTCCAATGGAAACATCAGTTAGAAGAGAAGTGCATGAGAGAAAGAAACGAAAAACATTTTAAAGAGCAAAAAGAAAGAGAGGTAGGCACCTTCCCTACACAACGCTCGTAGATATAAAGAAAGGGGATCTCCATATTGTCCATCATTATGCAAAAATTTGGTCCCATCTTCAATATTTCTAAGTGCACGAAAATGCCGAATGGCTTCTTTCGTTACGCAATACTTTGTAAAGCACTCCACCAACAACCTAAACAAGAATCTTTAAGTTTATCATCCAATATTAAGAGGCTTCAAACTTGCACCAGACGCTTGAACTCGGGAGATGATGGGAATTGTACCCAATGCCCATACGGCTTGCATTTTGTTTATACACGGCAATTGGCATAAGCATAGAGTTCAATATATGCATGCTCCAAAATATTAAATTAACTACCCACATAAAACACTTTTTCCTGATTGTCCAAGAAAATTCTTAAGGCCTCCTATCATGAAAACTTTAAATTCAAAACTGAACAGCTAAATTTCCGAACTAAGGACAACAAATATGAAAACGTTTATCTACAGATAATACATGCATGAAAAAAAATATTTGATCATTAAAGTTTTCCATCCATAAAGCAAAACTGTGAATGTATAATCCATTTGGTCCACATGCAAGGGTAAGGAGCATAGTTGTCAAATTGGGATTTGAATCATGTAACAAAATGAAAAAATTTCGAATCGTGAATCGTAAAGATTCGGTCATAATTTAAATATACTAAAATAAATATTTTGTAATAAAAATATTATAAATAAATAATTATTAAAGTTTATCATTGACATTCGAATCATGAATCGTAACATTCGAATCATGAATCGTAACATTCGAATCCTGAATCGTAAGATTCAGACAACTGATGGGTATAAACGATTCATATGTAAGATGCAAATCGATGAGCTTTAGAGTCTAATTGAAACGTACGATTTTGATAACATAGGTAAGGAGTTTAGAGTTATATAAATATTGGATAGCAGAATCAACGCAAACCGGTGATCTAAAAAGCATTGGGCGGCCCGCCTAGGCGGCGCCCACCCGAATTCTATTTTTTAATTACATAAATATAAGTATATTATAAATATAAAAAATAACTAATAAATTATATTTTTTATAAATACCATAAATGTCAAAGTGTATGCTAATTAAGCAAATAGTAATTTTGAGTTAGTTCAACAAAATAAAATAAATATTCAAAAATTAGTCTTTATCTTTGTAATATCCTTCTCTACATGATTCCCGTCTCACTCAAACTCTTCTTGTGACCCTCATCATCTTACTCAAACTCTTCTTCATCCCTCACATACCACACTCATTATATTTGTTAATTGCCCTCATCAGATTAGCTTTTGTTTGTACAAAAAGTATAAGCAATCATTAGCAGACCCATTCTGTAAGCCTTCTAAACTAAAACAAACATATTTTGTAAATTACCCCCTCCCCCATAAAAAAGTTATTCCATAAACATAAAAAACATTAACAAACATTAATAACATTATAAAAATTATGTAATACATAATACATTAACCATAAATAAAATACCATTATATTTCTCTACTGGAATGCTTCCGTGTATCTCCATTTTCTTGTCTAATTTTTTTTGTTTTGTTGTATAGACTAGATGGCTACAATTGTAGCCTTATGTTTTTTGATTTTGAATTAATAGGTTTATACATTGGCTTAGGCCCATGATTAAAATTTTAACCTAAATCAAGATATTAATATATTTTTTATTTTTTTATGATTAAGTGGAGAACCGTATGAGCGGTCTGGGCGGCCTTTTAGGCGGCTCGAGCAGCCGCCTTATCGGTTTGGGCCGCCCAGGAAGGTTGGGCGGCCACCCAGGAGGGTTGGGCAGTCGCCCAGGAGGGCTGGGCGGCTGCCCAGGGAGGATGGGCGGCCGCCTAGGGGAGCTGGGACGCCCAGCACGAGCGACCAGCCTCTGTTCGCGGCGGCCACCCCCCGCCTAGCGCCTAGATGCGGCTTTTAGAACAAAGACGAAAACAAACTGTCAGTTAGAGAAATGTATACTTATGAAATTTTTCGTAGATGAACAAAAAATCTTACGCGTAGGTTCTCACATTTGGTTGCAAGCGCTTATAATCCTCAACCATCATGCCCAGTAACTCGGCAACATCTTGAACCCTGCATCAAAATTGAAAATTGAGCACATCATTATTATTACAATTGGAAACGGTTCACAATTGGAGCATGGAAAAGAATTTTAAAATTAGACACGAGCATGTTTCTTGTTATGCATGGTGCTAAATATTCTAGCATAGATTATATATTTTCTTCCATGATGTACTTTAATTTTATATTAACTTTTATTGGTTGATAAGAAGCAGATATACAAGATAGCTTCCCATATGAGGGAAATTAAACACATACCTGTCATATGACTCAGCTCTTGTATATGCTTGGATAACCCAATTATATGTCTCCGTGTCAGGTTTCATATAAGCTGTGTAAGCCAACAACGGTTATAAGGAAATCAGAATTGTTAACAACTAATCCTCATGGACATCAAGAAGAAAGAAACGGAAACAGAAAAACATTGATAATAAATGATGACAGACTAGTGGCATGCAAATCTTAGGCCCCGCAGCAATAGGAGAATTAGGAACTTCAGTTCTATGCCCCAGATTCATACGCACAGTTTTTGCCACTTCACAAAGCACAAAAAACATACACTTCTAATTCGTATTCTAGATTAAATGACATCTGAGAAATTTGTTGAGGGAACCTAGTTACAAACTTATACAGGTGATCAACAGTAAACTTTGAATGACGTATTTAGCTACAACACGGGTATATCGTAAAAAATATACCTTCACCATACTCCATATTTTCAAAGGTGGCAAAGGCAATTTCTGGAATTCCACAAGTAGCCTGGTCATTATAAAGTAAGTTAAGTACATAAGTAACTTTTTCTTGTATTCCTACTGTTTAGATCAGTAACATACACAATGCAAAATATGATTTATCCATATAAGCTCCTAAAGTAAGATACCGGGCCAGAGTTACATTAGCCAAAAAACACTGGAATTACTACTCCACTAAACTCAAAGGTATTACAACTTCATACCATTTCTTAAAGCGAAGTTGCTAATGTAGAAACTTTGTTCAAGTTCATGAAACATTTATACAGCAGATTCTGAAAATTTTCGTAATTTTCCATGAGACTTGATAAGCTGAATACAAGTAGCCAAAATTGTCGATCACATATGATAAGCAATGACGGAAGGAATTCTTATTGACATTAAATTAATGGAAACTGGTAACATAAAAATTGACAATAATTCAAATTGAAATACCAAAAATAGCCAAAAATAGCCCGCCACTGGAAGCCAATCCAAATGAATAGAAAAGTCGGAACAATACCTGCACGCTCAAAAGACAGTTGAAATGATATGTAGTCGCCATTCTACCAGCTGCCTCCATCTCATAGGCAATTGTCAGTGCGTTTGTGTGATCTCCCACTTTGCAATCCTCCTGAATTATGAGGTCATAAAGTTCATCTGTGGCTCTGAGCCCACCCTTCGCACCCTTCAAGAAAACTTCGTTGGCATCTTCCAAATGACTATTTTTCACAAGCTCCTCTGATGGCAAAGACATGGAATATTTATATAATAGACAATACAAAATGGAAAAAAAAAAATGAAATAACAATTGTAGGTTTATACACTATACCGACAAGAAGCAGCCAAGCTTGTCGAATGTCATAGTTGAGTTTCTCCATTGCTGCGAGAATTTCTGATCCCCTAGTAGCATGACCCTTAGAGCCAAATAAACGAATCAATGCGATAAACGTTTCATGAAGCGGCCGAAGACCCTCACTGAGCTCCCTTCTAAGAGCGTGCATCTGTCATTTTAGTGGTTTATTAAAAAAAGCATATTCCATGTTGCCACAACCAGACAAGGATTTAGTTTCACGGTATGAGGATGATTCCAGGAACTCTGAACTCTATTTCTGTTTAACATGAAAAGAAATGATAACATCCAGCGTAAGTAGATCCTTAAAGCAATATATCCAACCCCTGGCTCATCGCCCTAGACCTATCTCACTATCAGTATCAGGCATTACTAAATCACAAGCTCTCTTGAAAAGAAAAGACATCCACCCCTGTGTAATTAATTATAAAGATAAGCTCGAAATGGAAATACGATACGACTCTGAAAATTAGGAAATAGCAAAAGAATAGGAAAATTCGCCAATAAATCATACAGCGCCCTCTTCGTCCCGATTGAGCACGTGAGAAACCACTAGACCATGAAAGGACCTTGGTCCAGGAGTCAGCCCTGCGGCAATCATGTCATAAATAACATCCGAAACTCCTGCAATACTCCCTTGTCTCGCCCGTTCCATCAACTCTTCCATGAACACAAGCCTCAGCAGCTTCTCTGCGCTGGAAGGCACGAAAGTCCCCTCAACATTTGCCGCATATCCATTATCAGAGGTGGGTTTTAAATCGTTTTTCTGGTTTTGCTGCTTTTTCCTTCGCGACTTCCCTCGAGGAGTGCATAGTGATACAACAGGTTGCAATGCGGAAACACTGGCTTTTCGAGGAGCAGAGTAAGAGGTGAGTGAGAGTGAAAATGGTGTGTATACTAGCATGGCGGAAGCCATTCTTCCTTCTGGGAGTGGATAAGTGTGGGGAAGTTCGTTTTGTACCGAATGAAAATGGGGCGGGGCTGAAATTTGTAAGTCAAGACTATTAAAAGAATCTCAGTTTCATTGCATACAACATATTGATGTGTTTTGTTACAATTTATATACAAAAATTCACCGGATCTATATTGATGATCTGCACATTAAATGAAGGCGCGAGTTGCCTGACTTTGCAGTGCTTGGCTTGACATTGGGATTGGCTTGACATTGGGATTGGTTAGACATTGAGATCTGCTTTGTAATACTCTCTCCATTCTTGATTTGGTAGTCCTTTATCTCCTTAACACCTCTCATCAAGCTGATGGGTAAGGATCGAACCATTAGCTTGTTCCAAAGATCCAAAAAACGAGTAGTGCCCAACCCCTTGGTGAAAATATCTGCAATTTGGGCCTTGGTAGGGATATAGGAGAGTTGGATATCCTTGTTCTGCACATTCTCACGAATAAAATGATAGTCCACTTCAATATGTTTAGTACGAGCATGATAAACAGGATTAGAAGCTAGAGACATGACCCCCATGTTGTCGCACCAAATTGTTGGTGGATGAGGTAAGTGAACACACAGGTCTTTAAGAATCATCCGAATCCAATATAAATCAGCTGTAGTATGGGCTAGAGCACGATATTCAGCTTCAGTACTAGAGCGTGCAACTACAGTTTGCTTTTTGGCTATCCACGATATCAAGTTAGGGCCTAAAAAGACACCAAATCATGAAGTAGAGCGACGATCATGTCTATCTCCAGCCCAGTCAGCATCACAAAATGCTTGAAGAGTCAAATCAGATGAAGAGGCTTTGGTGAACAATAACTCATGATCAATCGACCCCTTAAGATACCTAAGCACCCGTTTAGCGGCTTGCCAGTGAGACGAGAAAGGCTGCTGAAGATGCTGACAAAGCTGATTAACTTGAAATGCAATCTCTGGACGAGTAAGAGTACAATATTGAAAAGCACCAACGGTGGTACGGTATAGGGTAATCTCGGTAGGAGAGAGAGGGTCCCCTTGAGAATCTTTAGCACGCGAGTCTGTAGCGGAAGGAGATCGAATTGGCTTTGCCCCAAGCATCCGTGTTCTCTCCAATAGATCCAGAATATACTTGCTTTGTCGAATGTGCAAGTACTCCTTATCACGAGTGACATGCATTCCAAGAAAATAGCCTAGCTCACCCAAGTCACGAAGTTTGAAGTGAGACTCAAGATGCCGAACCAGAGTATCAATCAAACTCTGGTGTGTACCAGTCACCAAGATATCATCAACATATACCAAGACATAGATACACACATCAGACTGATGAAATGTGAAGAGAGACGTATCCAGTTGCGAGCACTGAAACCCATACTCAAGAAGACAGGTGGACAGGATGACATACCATGCACGAGGATCCTGCTTGAGACCATAGAGAGCCTTATTCAGGCGACAAACATAATCAGGATGAGTAGAAGAGACAAATCCAGTTGGTTGTTCCATGTAGACCTCCTCGTGAAGGATGTCATTGAGAAATGCATTAGAAATATCAAGCTGATGAACAGACCAACTAAACTGGACTGACAGACACAGGAGGAGGCGAATAGTTGATGGTTTAATCACTGGACTGACGTTTCTTCATAGTCAAGGCCATAAGTTTGTTCAAATATACGGGCCACTAACCGGGCTTTGTAGCATTCAACAGAGCCATCAGGCTTGGTTTTGATCTTATAAACCCACTTATTGCGGATAATGTTGTGATTAGGCGGTCGAGGACATAGAGTCCACATGGAGTTAGCAATCAATGCATCATACTTGTTTTTCATTGCTGCACACCATTCAGGAAAGACCTTGGCCTATAAGAAAGTAGAGGGTTCTCGAGGTATCTGCACACTAGTTAGAGCACATATGGGATATTTGGATGCAAAGTATAGATGAAAATCAGTAAAGGACTTAGGTTTCAGTGAGCTGGTCTGAGAACGAGTAATGGGGCGTGATGACTGAGGGGGAATAATGGAAGAAGAAAGAACTCCGAGAACAGATGTACCACGTGACGTATCTGGATCTACTAGCTGTCCTAGGCATGGGGCTATTTTCGAGGTAACAGTTGGGTCAAGGCCCGTAGACATGCCACCTGTTCCCTCGGGAATAGACTCTGCCAGAACAGTTACATTGTCCGAGGAGCCACGTGATACTTTTGATGTGGAGGCTAGCGAAGCACCATTCGCCAATGGTAAGACAGCAGATGGGTCAAGGCCTGACGGCATACCACCGGTTGAGACATCATTGACTGATGGATCAACGGTAGTGAGCAATGGGGACTCTGCAGCGGGTGGGGCAAGACCTGACGACATACCACCGGATGAACTCGAGTTTGAGATGGGGTCAAATAAAGAGTCAGATAGAGAAGAAGGAAGAGGTGAGATATGAATACCTGAAGAAGGAAGCGGACCGGAGGAAGGCCCTCCTGCAGAAGCAGTGCTGTGGACCGAAGTAGTGACACCCGGAAAAGTCCTCTCATCAAAAATAACATTGCGTGATATATAGACTCGTTTAGTTAAAGGTTCAAAGCATTTATACCCTTTGTGTTGGGTACTGTACCCTAAGAACACACACTTCTGACTACGATACATGAACTTGCTAGTGTTATAGGGACGAATTAAAGGATAACATGCACACCCAAAAACCCGAAATGATGAATAGTCAGGTTTGGTCCCATAAAGCAGTAAAAATGGACTTGCATAATTAAGAAGTGGTGTAGGCAGTCTATTAATAATGTAATTGGCCGTAAATATAGTATCAGGCCAATACGTGCAAGGTATGTGCGCCCGAGCCAGCAGACATAAGCTCATGTCAGCAAGGTGACGGTGCTTACGCTCGGCCATCCCGTTTTGCTGTGAGGTGTGTGGACATGATATGCGATGCAGAATGCCATGTTTAGTTAAAAATGTTTTAAATATAGTCGACACGTATTCACCGCCACCATCACTTTAAAATTGTTTGATTTTTCGAGAAAATTAATTTTCCACAAGAGCTTTAAATTCAATAAAGCATTTGAATACATCAGATTTGCAAACAAGAGGATATAGCCACGAAAATCGTGAAAATTCATCAATAAATATAACGTAATAGCAAAATCCAGTATCGGATGAAACAGAAGCAGTCCATACATCTGAATGAATTAAATCTAAAGGAAAGGACGAACAGCGTGCAGAAGAAGAAAATGGCAGTTGTGTACTCTTTCCTAATTGACATGCTTCACAGAAATCTAAACATCGAGATCCAGATAAAGGCAAACCATTATTCTGAACTAAATGACTAATTATGGGAGCAGTAGTATGACCTAATCTTTCATGTCACTTATTAAAAGATGTCTTTACTCCAATCATACCTGCCAAGGCATATTTAGGAATCTTTCGACAGGTCCACTAGGTAGAGTCCATTAATATTGGGCCCCTGTAGGAGCGTCCTCCCCATCTTGGTGTCCTTCACAAAGTAGCCATACTTAGTTAGAATAAAGAAACAATCATTATCCCAGCAGAAATTATGAACAGATAATAGTTTAGCAAAGGCATTGGGACAATGAAGAACATTGGAAAGTGTAAGGGGACCAGAGGGTGTTGGATAGTGCAGTGAACCGGTGTGCTGAATTTTGAGAGACTCTCCGTTACCTACAGCAACCTCGTTCCCTCCTGAATAATATTCCTGCAATGAAAGAGTGGTCAAGTCATTAGTTATATGATTATTCGCCCCTGAATCGGCAAATCATAACCCATTATCAGTAGCAGTATTAGATGACGCAGCCATGGCCATAAATTTGGCCGGAGGATGACGACCCTGAAAGGAGTAGTTCATGCAATTGAAGCAATCTAGAGTAGTATGACTTTTGTCGCCACAAATCTGACAAGCATAAGGATTAAAATCACTCGGGGCAGTATGGGCCGATTGATGAAAATTTGAGGGCTTGCTTCCACTAGTTACTGGGCCGCCAGATTGCTGTCTAATTTCCTGGCCCAAATTATAAGGATGTTGCTGGGACTGGGCCATGATGGGCAGTGGCCCAAGGAAAATATTGTAAGGATTTTTCTAGGACTGGGCCGTGGCCCAAGGACGCCATCCTGCGTCTGAGTCTGAGGTGAAAAACCAGAGGGACGCTGAATACCGGATGAAGAAATATCACCGCTGCATCTCAAAAAATTGGGCGAAAACTGGCCAATGAACCGCCCACGGCCATTGATCTGGCTATAACGTCCTCCTCCTCCAGTGAATTGTCCCCGACCACCTCGATACGAGCCTCGCGACTGGGAGCAAAATCGTGGATCCCCGAATTCAATTGTGTCCTTTGAGGACCACAGCGCGACGCTGTCCGGTTCAGACACTGTCAGAGTATTTATCAGAGCCTCATATGTAAGGAGTTCGTCTTTAAAATCTTCCATGGATAAAGCAGAGTGGCGCCTGGCGAACGAGAGATGTGGGACAAACATGTGAAAGGTCGGAGAAAGACCACCGGCGACATAGTCAATCAACTCATCATCCGTCACTGTGTGACCACCGGCTGACAGTTCTGCCCGGAGGAGCTTAGCGTTCTGAAGAAACCCAGCACAAGATTGCTGCCCTTGTTTGTGATTCTGTAAATGCCTCTTCAAAGTCAGAACGTGGGATGCATTTTTCGGCGAAAGTCTACGAATCAGTTTATCCCAGACAGCAGCGGCACTGGTGAGTCCAAAAGTTTCTGGGAGAATGTCTGCAGACAGAGAGCCATTGATGAGTGCAAGAACAAACTGGTCCTTGTGATGCCATTCGCGAAATTCTGGATTTTCAGCAGGTTGCTCTGCATCTTTTA
Source organism: Pinguicula primuliflora (assembly GCA_025802335.1). Lineage (NCBI taxonomy): Eukaryota > Viridiplantae > Streptophyta > Magnoliopsida > Lamiales > Lentibulariaceae > Pinguicula > Pinguicula primuliflora. The sequence continues at coordinate 28,669 of JAOYMZ010058055.1, forward strand.
CTGGCATAGATGCAGCAGGGCAGATCAATGAACTATCGGCTATTGACATGAGGTCATAGCTCTTCTGAATTGAAACAATTTGTGATGTCCAAGCTAGGTAACTTGTTGAATCTAGTTTGATTGAGACAAACTGGGAGAGATTGGGAGGAGTGAAAGTCATGATTTGAATCTGTTTATGATTTGCGAAGGAATGAGAAGAGATGAGGATAAATGAGAGGGATTTGAATCTGGTTGAGATGAGAGGATAGCAGCAGAATCTGTTTATGAGTAAAGACTTGTAGCAGAGTGAAGATATGAGGAGAAGAGTGAATATCAGCAGAATGCAGACTGCAGACGTGTTGAGGAGAAGAGTAAAGGATGAATGCAGATTGTTGAAAAAAAAAAGACAGGTTGCTGGAAAATGAGATAGCAGATTGTAGATTGCAGATTGCTAGGATCAACTGCGTGAGCAGGTTTGTAGCTCTGATACCATATTAAAAGAATTGAAACTCAGTTTCATTACATACAACATATTGATGTGTAGTGTTACAATTTATATA
>JAOYMZ010058056.1:0-13260 GCA_025802335.1 Pinguicula primuliflora
TCAGGAGGCAGCTGATTTAAGATTGCATGTGCCTGTTGCAATATGCCCACAAATGGGTTGACATGTAGCAACATATGCTGAATAATAAGGAAGACTCTTGCCATACGGGCAGAATTTCGGGATGCTCGAACAGATAGGACAGTATGTGGATCATATATGTATAGCTGTGCATAGATAGCATCTTTTGGGCGCTCGCATTCTAGGGGACCAATACGGTGGTACAGTTTACCGTGGTTGGTAAATGTCCTAGGACCTCTTCCAGGTAAGTTCACATGACCGAATGTAGTGCTGAGACTTGTAAATGCAAAAGCCATATTGTAAGTCCTTATATGTCCCTGGAACGATCTGGAACGACCTGGAGCGAGCATCCGTACCCTGGTACAAATGAAATAGAGGCAAAGGAGGTAGTGTAAGTAACGGCAGATGGATTTTTCCGTCGATGCAACAAAGACCGAAGGCAGGCTTGTGTGCAGAAGATCGTGCAAGGCGCTCATCTATCCAATGCAAAGCATAACACTTTGGACAAAAAATATCCATTTGACCAAGTGAGTGTCGAGCAGTAGGCCTGTGGACGGCATTGGTTACCTGGAATGGGGATTCCAGGATTTAGTATTAGAATGACAACATAACAACAATGAACTTAGCACGAAAGAGATCATTATTAGAAGCTAATTTGAAGTTAGCAAAAAAAACAATGGTGGACAAACCGTATCATGCTCATTGTTATTCGCCAAGCTATTTGCTTTGTAACTTGTTGATGCAGCAGGCTGACCTATGTGTGGTGTTTGATCATCCTGTGTTAAGGTCAAAAGTTCAACAAATATAAGTTGTAGGTAGTGTAAGAAAAAGCAAGGGAAGAATTGTGGCAGCGTAAATGCCAACACTATTTACCAACCATTGTGCGATTAGTGTCAGGTTGATGTCTGTCTGCCTGATAACTGGTTGAAGCAGTATCCTGACACATGTTCCAGGTAAGTTCTTAGGTCAGAAGATCAACCTGGCTGTAGATACAGGTAGTAAAAGGAAAGCATTGCATACCGAAGGAGTTGGTGATGTTGCATTACTGATTGATTCCTGGCTGAAGACACTGGTGTGTTGTATTATAGGACGAACTGACTGGACATGTAAATGAATGGGTTTGTAATCAAACAGATAATGTATAATGATAGTAAGATCTGTAAGTCATACCCTGGCGTTGTGTGGTTCAAGAGCATACCTTTTACCAAGGGCGATGTTGCGATGCCGATCGGCAGATGTGTTAGCCTGTGGAGATGCAGATTAGTCTTGAATGCGTAAAAATTGAACAAATTGAGATTTAGTATACGTAACCTCCATGTGAGCAATATTTTTTGGAGCCTGGGAACTGGATGCAGGTGGCGTATGTCCAATGGATGTTGCATTGCTATTTGGTTTACGAATGACAATGCTGGTTCTAGGACGCACAGACTGTACCTGTATTTGAAGAGGTGTGGTAGTGTTTTGAATGATGCGTCTAACAGTCTCAGAAACATCAGGAGGAACTTTTTAGCATGGTCGAGCCCTTCGTGGAATGTTTGACAGGTGGTACTTTAAGTTGGTTATAGAAGAAAAGCTCTTGTTGCAATATCTATACTAGATGTTGTTGTGTCCAATGAACAAGTGCTCTCGCATTGTCACAGAAAAACTTCAAAAGTGAGTTATGTCCGTCAGTTATATAAGTCAAGATGTCAAAGCAAATCCATGGGGGACATCTATTTGAAGCGCAACAGAAAACATAGACACAAATTGGCAAGATTTCAGGATATAAAAAAGGAAATCAAATGCATTAAAAACCAAGAAATCTGTGTGACAATTCCAAAAAGTCCCACAGCAATATAAATAAACCAAACGGAGAACAAAATGCAGAGAAAGGACTCACATAAAAAATACATCCACTCACAGAATTGAGCAGACGGTGATCATGATTTGCAGATACGGTGACCTTGATTTGCACTTTCAAACAGAGCAAAAACCTGTAAGGAATCAACTCATGGTTATTAAACAACCAAAACAGAACCAACGGGTGTTTGAGCATTTAGCCTAAACGGAACCCAGGGCTAACGGTGTTGTACCTAAGGTTAAGGAATGCGCGATGCGGGGAGCAAGGATCGATGCGACGTTCAGGAAGAGAGGAGAAACGTTCGGATAAAAGCGGAGAACATCAGAGGAAAGAATCCAAAAAAAATCAGAGCAGAGTTCTTCCACTTCAACTAAACTCATGTGATGAAGCCGGTGGTGTGGGAAGTGGTGCAACGGTTGAGGGAATTCTAGCATCTTCAGGATGTTGGAGTTCACCGATGAAGTGGAAGCTCACCGATCAAGTGGAAGTTCACCGATCAGAAGTAAAACAGAGGGCATGATTCAGAAAAGTCACCAAAAATAGGGAGAAATATAGCGGTTGGAAGAAGGGTTGCCTGGTGGGAGAGAAAACTAAGAAAGAAGGCATGGATGCACACAACGTGGGGTTAATGTGGTGAACGTTTCGGTTTCCTTCAAACGTGGGGTTAATGTGCTTTACAGTCCCAAATGTTATGTATACAGCATTCTGTACGTCCCAAATACTGTATTGGGGTTGACTCTGTGTTGGGGTTGACTAAGTTTTGAAAACGACAAATGCTGATGTTTGTTGGCAACAAAACGACACTGATACAACCTTCTTCATAATTAAAGTACCTAGCACTGCTCCTTTACAGTTTAGCAGGGAAGGAAGACATGGAATTAGCTGCTAATATAATATAAATTGTGGTAAAGAATGTTGTAAATATAATTACATATATTTTATGTACTTTTTTATTTATATTATTAAAATATTTATAATTATTAATATATTTTTAAAAAAATACACAACATTTATTTATATTATTAAAAATCCTGAAATCAATCTCCCTTCTAAATATTGGAGATGTTTTGTTCTGCGACCCTTTTCTTTCAAGATCATCATCACAAGAAATACTTTTTTTATCACGATAAATACATGTTTATGTGAATGCATAAAAGGAACATGCTATACCTACAAACCAGAATGAACAATGCATTACCAATTACCATTCATTATATAGGAAGGAATACCAATCTGAACATCAAACAAGCCATGTAATGTAGCAGCAACAAGTAGATAAATGAGAGATGTAACGCTTCCCACAAATCACAATCACATTTCGTATCCTTCGACCTGGAGATGACGATTCAGATGACGAACCTTTACAAATATATAACAGGATACAGAAGTTCAACTGGCGGGGCACTGGGAATGATCAGACTAACCACAATCCAACAAGCAAATAAAGACTTTAATAGCTTTTGCTAAATCTTGTTGAGCTTTTCGGCCTTGACCACTGGATTGGCCTTGGCGATGGCATCCTGGCCTGCACTGCGATAGTCGAAAGAGCAATCATGCTTGTCGGAGTAGCGATGCGACCCACAGAAAAGGTTACCACAGCGGCATCTGAACCCAGTTAGGCCAACCCGTTTCTTGCACGTGCTGCATCTGTTGGGACCTTCCTTTGGTTTGGGCTCACTAGACTCAGCTGAGGTTGAGCCATTGAAGGAGGATGGCAGAAATAAAGCCGTTGCTTCCACCTCAGGAGTCTTCGTGATTTCAACATTCTCGATGATGGGTTCCTGCTCGCTGCTGAAAGATGATCCTTTGACAATGTTTTCTATTGATGATGCAGCAGCCTGTGCCTGTTCTTGTTTCAAGATCGAGTCCTTGTAACACTTGGAGCACATGTTCATGTTTGAAGCACTTCCAAAGAAACCACAATTGTTCACACACAAAACAGGACCTTCCGGAGATGGTTGGCAACCCATCTCATTGTGCTCCATCGTAGAATTTTTCAACTGCACAAAGTTAGTTACAACTTAATCCAATATATAGATGATTGATACATAAGGGGGTTATGAAGTGTGTCCATTTTACGGGTACAAGTAGCATTATTCATATAAAAACCATCAGAATCAGTTTTCCTTCAGCCTACAGGCAAACAGGGGCAGAAGAAAGGATAAGGAGAATACCTATTACTACTATAAGTTGCAAACATATTAATTGAATAACCAAGTAAGGCAAAAGTATATATTCTGTTTTCATCCCCTCCTTCCCTCCCAGAGTAAGCATTAACAAAAAATTACACGCGACTCATAACAGCTACAGTAAAATTTTAAGTTAGTCACAAAATCTTTGAATAATAAATAAGCATTACGTAAATAGCGCAGGATCATTGTTTCTGAGTTATTAATTTAAACACAGCCCCATAAAAGTTTATATAGATAAACTGGAAATTTTGCTAGCATCCAAGTGAATGTGTGCAGGATTATGAGGAGACGTCAATATGAAAATCATGTATTTATAATACATGCCCCTAACAAAGATTTTAGCTTTAGAAAGTCCACACACGCCAAAGAGTCATAAATTACAATAGACCAAAGAAACTAATGATACATTCCCAGTACATGAAGCAATCTCTCCATTAAATGTAATACACAACAATATGAGATCTTTGGCAAAAAAGAGAAAAAAAAATCTGTATAGTTTCAAAAGACATAGAACGTCAACGCCACCCTCGACCAGGTAAAATTTTACAAAAATAATTCCTGGGGAAAAAGATGTCTTCGAATCGCAGCAATTAATGAAAAATAAAATAAAAAGCAATTTGAGAGAACACATATCGATAAAGAGAAAACGGAACACGAAAGAAACGATTCCCTTTTGATCAATCAAAAAGCCCTAATCAGAACGAACAAGATTCAAATTTTAATCACGTTTCAAAATCAATTGAACAAAAACCTTGATATGTAACCGTTGTTAAACAGCAGATCCATAATCCAGTGCCATACCACAAGAAACAAAAGCATGAATCCGGGAAAAAGATGAGCACAAAGGAAATGAGGAAGAAACCAACCGCGGAACAGAACTTCGGGTATTAGAGAAAGAGACGAGCCTCCTGTTTCTCCCAGCAACGCTAATCGATGTTATTGAATTCAATCCAACTCTTTTGTGGCATTTTTTCGTGATTCAAGGAGATATATATAATGGTTTTCCCAATTGTTTGCGTGAGGAGAGAAGACGAAACCTTTTCCGTCTGCAACTTTGGGCCAACGAACAATCTTTCCAGATTAGGTGAAGTCGTGGGCGATTTTGATTTGTAGCGACTTTTGTTGTTTTCCTGCTTTTGCTGACTCTTACCATCAACCCTTGGCATGGGGCAATAAAACAAATGATATAAAGGCACTAAATAAAATATAATATTTTTATACTAATATCTAAGTTAATGAGTGATGCTACATGTCCAACACTTTGTTTCTAATTCATCCCTACATATAGTTTAATTAAGAATTTTGCAAGTTTAGTCTATCATTTAAACGTCATTAAGAATTTTGTATGTTAAATAACTAATCTTTTATTTTTGTAGGAATGAATTAGGGACAAAATGTTGAGACAGGTAGCATTATTGTTATTAAAAATGGTGAAAGACGGTGAAAACTTGTCGGTCACTTAATAAAAGATAACTTCAAGAGACTATGGAAGTCTACAATTGAGAATAGCAAGTTTCATTTTTTCATACAATTATTATTCAATTGTTATGGGCAATCAAATGAAGGATTTTCTACATCATAGTTGACGAAATAAGATAAAAAGACTTCTATATTTTTGTATTCTATCCGTTCGTATTTATTCAATATGATATATAACTTGACATTTCGATTTTCTTTGAATGTTGACATTTAGGCTTCCAATATTTAATTTTTGGTTTGTATAATTAATATTATTTTGACATGTAATGTCTAATTTTAAATCTTATAAATTGATAATATAATTCGAAGTGTTGATCAATCATTATTTGCACTCTAAATTAGTTAATGTTTGGTATAACTAGACAGTGTATCTAACGTATAAAACTTATAAGAGAAAAGTGAAAAAAAAATAAAATAAAAAATATATAATGTGAACACCGTCGTTCAATCAGGTGGACTCCGCATCGACATAAAATGATATGCGCGCCGCACGGGCATCGACGTATGTTTGGACAGCGCACATACCACACCCCTACACTTTGGTGACCCAACGCATGTTTGAATACTTACATACACAATAAACAAAAAATACCTTATCAAAAAAAAAAAAACTTTGGTGACCCAACGTTTTTTTCGATTTTTTTTTTGGTAGGTCCAACGTTTTTCTCGATGATGCAAACGAGGAACACCCGCACGATTCCAATCCTCTAACCACGTGTCATTATCTCGCGTGAAGTGTGGCCCAGGGAAGAACAGGTTTTCAGGCAGTTCTCTGCGGGAACCTTGTATAACCGGTGAAGAATTTGGTACCTACAGATGGAACCGGTAGCAGGGGTCAATGGTATAAGAGTTGGGGTTTAAGCAATGTCGGAAAGGGTGGTTTTCATGGGGTTTCGGCTATCATTGCATTTTTAACTGAGAGTGGAAAAGGGATAAAGAAGGAGAAGTGGAGGGAATTTATGCCATTTATTAAGGATTTCTAGATTTGCTTATCGAGAATGTAAGATGGGTTAAGGGAGTTTGGGGGTGTGGAAGATTTAAGCCTTGTTGTTTGTGATGGGAAGACAAAAGGTCTGATCTTGGGTTGTTAACAGGGCGTGTATAGGTAGTGTTCTGTTTTTGGAAGCAAACGATGTGTGGGTTAGGCAGCAATCATGGTTGCACGAATGAAAGTTCGGTCCTTTGAAGGCGAGAAGATAAAATTTTGGCTGTTCATCTGTTCGAATTATGGTAAAGTTGGATATTTCTTGTTTCGAGATCCTCCGTTTCTTGAGTAAAAATATTTCGGAAGTCAGAAAGACAATAGGAGATTTTAGGTTTATTTCAAGAAGAGTGTTTTCTCAATCAGTAGCCAATGCTCCTCATTTATTTCAGTTTATCTCGCAACCAAAAAGGCCATTTTGTTTACTATTTCTGGATTCATTTTTTTTTTCAACTAGGGGGACAGTTTCGTTATGATTCTCTGGAATTTACTTTCTTACTCTGCCATTTTGAATCCTGGGATCTGATCTGGTTGTCTTATCCATGCAAAACATCTATATGGTGGTTTTCAGGAAGAAATTAATGATCTTATTTCTGAATTTTTCTTGTCCCGTGCTTTTTCACTAATATCTCAGGTTAATTACAGAAACCTTCAGGTGTTCCTTCATAAATTATGGATAACTTTTCCATCAAAGTAAGTAGTAATGTGGGACTAGCACTTTTTCCGAAGAGCTGATAATCCCTAAGTTATGCATGGCCTCCTTGAAACCGTTTCATATATATAGAGCGAGATTTATTAATTCTTGGTAGTTGTAGATGTTTTGCTGTTCTTATTTGTGATTTTGATGCAGAAAACATAATTAAAAAAATCTGGTCTTTCTTTTTATCTGAATGCCCTGTGGGCTGTGGTATGGTTTTGAGGTATGGTGAGATTAGAATGTGGATCTAATGGCTATCAGTTACCTCCTACTCCGCGAGCTGCTAGATCGGCCAGGGTAATTATAAGCTCTTCTGCTTGTCCCTGTCTCACATTCTTTTGTTTCATTGTATTATATGAAAAATCTCATCTTGATCATTTATTATGTTTTGCCTGTTGCAGAAGAGGTGCTTGTTTAAGAGAAAGGCTGATGACAGTCATATGTGTCCCTTTGAATTATTAGCAACTGTAGCTGGAAAGTTACTCTCGGATGGAGAAACGTCCCAGCACTCTGCAAATACATCTGGTAGAAAGGAGCATCCTGCATCTGTTGAAGATCCCATTGACGAGGAAGACAATGCGAAGCCTCTAGAACAGAAATATCTCGGTCATGGTTGCTACGAGCGAACTTTTCCTATTACCGAGCTCGTTTCAGGTGCTCCTGATCCACATTGTTGCCCGAGTAATGAACTCTCATGTGCTCAGAATGACGAAACATCGGGGCCGGCGTCTGGAATAACATCTTCGGATAGCTCAGACAAGACTGGCTCTGGTGAACAGTTGGTAAATGATGATTGCAAGCTCCGCCTTGGAATCTGCTCTCATTCAGTAGATGTAGAGTTGTCGGGCTTTAGGGCCTCTGCTAATTCTGGATCAGAAAAAGAAAATAGGAAGCAGGTAAGAAAAGTTGTTCCTGCAGAAACTAGGAATGTGTCAATAGGTAATAAACCTTCTCTATGTGGTTCAGGGGATCCGAATAATTGGGATAGAAAACCTCCGGCTTTTTTAGCTCATTTGATAGTGTAAAGTTACCCTTTTGCAAGGACGATAGTCCGTCTGGTTCGATCCCGGTTAGTCGGGATCATGTAAAGTTTGTTACTAAAGATGATGATGAAAACTCATCTCAGTGCAATGAACTTAGCACCAGAAATAAGGCCTATAAGCCACTGCTCCATTTCGGAGATCGTAAAGTTAGGAAGTTCCCTGCCTCCAAGGAATGTAAAGTAACTCCAGATGTGAAGGATGGCGAACCGTATAATGTTGGTGAGTTCTGGTTAATTGTAATTGGTATGAAATATGAATGACGCAGTCACTCGATTCTTTGAGGTACTGTTAACTGTGTTTAATCGTCTCATCAGATATAGGAACATGCAACTATCTCAACAGGAAGACTGCTTTCAAGAGCCAAAGGTCAGTAAGGGATTATCCTTTCAAAAAGAGGAAGCTATTCGGCTCCCACTCCGTGTCGACTTCCGGTGAGCGCGATGGAATAAGCAGGGTTCCAGAGAATGGCTCAAATGGGGTTGGACTTGGTTCTAGCCCAGCAGCGGCTCCTGCAGGTAGACTTTTCTTGCTTCTGTACGCATGCATGCATTGAAGAGTTCCCGAGACATCAGATTCGCGCTCTCGTCCTCATTAATTTGAGGTATTAGGTGAATGAATCAGGAAATCTGACTTAGTACTCTATTATTTTTCTACTCATCTGGCTAAAACGAGTCCAAACTCTACCTAATTATTTAGCGCCCGAGGGCCTAGGTGCTGGGCGGTTTCTCAAACACGGTCTAATCCTGAGCTTTTTGTTTGCAACACCAGGTGCCCTCCTCTACCGATTATCACTCAAAACAGAATCCCGCATGGAGACTTTGATTCTTCTTCTTCTCCTGATGTTGCTTGCTCTTCCAGTTTCAACAACTTCATTGAAAGCGATCATTATTCTGCTCCTTCCCCCACTGGTATATCGTTCCAGAGGAGGAACACTGACTCAAAAGCACTGGTCCTTTCTTCAGCAACCAAACCGGATGCCTCTGCATAAATGTAAGCTATCGGAATCCGCAAAGCGCCGCAGCATCCGTAGACCTTTCACTGTGGCTGAAGTGGAAGCTCTTGTTCAGGCTGTTGAGGAGCTTGGAACTGGAAGGTAATTGTTCATTCATAATCCTACCAGTTTCCCACCAGTCCAGTATTTCGTTCAAGACCGTTGATGGGCACTTGTTCGAACAGATGGCGAGATGTGAAGCTGAGAGCTTTCGATAATGCGAAACATCGAACTTGCGTGGATCTGAAGGTAACAGAAAAACAGACCATCAATTCTTCTTCTTTCTTCTCCTTCCAAAAGAAAACAGTTTTTGAGTCTCTCAGAAGCTCCCGCTAATTTTCTGCAGGATAAGTGGAAAACGCTTGTCCACAAGGCCCGTATCTCTCCGCAGCAAAGGCGCGGCGAGCCTGTTCCGCAAGAACTGCTTGATCGGGTTCTGAAGGAGCATGCGTACTGGTCCCTGCAGCAGGACAAACACCAGATGAAAGCCCTGCCCGACACTTGCCTCCTCCTCTGAACAACACAAGGTGGTGGTCCGAGGCGTTGGTTTCCCGGTGAAGGCCGTGAAATAAATCGTGATGATGATGATTTACTATATTTTCTTACAAATATACGCGTCAAATGAACCGGAAGTTTAGGCCAAGATGCCATCTTTAGCTGATGTAATGTTTCTTGCAACACTTGTAAATGGGGGGCCGACGGAATAATTAAGGAGAGAATTCTCGTTTTGTTTGCATTGCAGTCAAATGTGAAACACTACTTCATACCAGAAATCCAAATTGGTTTGCAAGCCTGCCTGGCTCGGGATGCAGACGAAGGAGATGACCACGTGCGGAAAATCCGAATAAATGATGATCACAAAACTGTAACAAAGAAGTGTTTACCACCATACAGCTTTGACCAGAATAGATCAGGTGCACAGCCATGGGTAAGCAGTTTTTTGATACTATGGGCAGCTTCTATTAGATCCGTTGGATCCCAATCGGACGGCTGTGATCTGTCGCACATTAAAACTAACAAATGTGGTCTCTTACACATTTCGCTTCTCATGTCTTCGCTCTCCATTGAAAAGTAATGGGTTGTTACATAAAATGAAGATTTCTCCCCGATTCTCGTTGAGCTGCAAAAATTTGATAGATTCATTCTCAGATCTAGAATTGATTTTTTAATTTCGGTTCTTCTAAAAGGTATTCTCTTCGTATTGTATTGTTCGTATAATGTTTATGAGGAGTTTATCCTATTGTTTCTAAATGTTTGAGTTTTTTCAATTTGTGATGTTTATGTTTGGGTTTCTTCAAAACAAAAAATGTTTGGATTTTTCGTTGTGTTCTTTGTAGAATGTTCATGAGAAGTTTTTACTGCTATTTCAAATGTTAATTTTAGTTTCTAGTTTAATTTAATGTTTCTCTTTGTCTTGACCAGATAACACTGACAAATGATACATGGTGATGATATTCATCTGCAGCAAATACAATGAAATGAATTGCTTTTTTGTTGTTCTCGTGGGGTTCATTCATTTGCTTTTGTGTTGGCAGAATTGGCAAGTTCTCGATCAATCGGATTAGTCTCAAACATCAATTTCATAGCAAGAAGAAACACTTCTCTATTTACTGTTTGGATTGAATTAATAGGACGGTCAGCATTAAAGCTGCCTATGGAAACGAAAATTGCCCACCATAGTGCTGCCTATATGATCGGCACTCCAGCTTTGACAGGGTCAATCATTTAAACAGGCTTCCGCAACGAAGCTTGACGTTCACCTTGAGCCGAAAGCAATAGGATAATTAAAAAACATCTCCTTCAAGTTTGCAGAATTATGAAATGGCCCTTGTAGATGATACAGGTCAACGCATCGAAACTGTAAATTGGAAAGCAGCTGGATGCACGTTGTAGTCTACACCGTTCATTTCCTCCTCCCAGTCCCGGTTCAACATCATCAGGGGATTTTTCATAATAATGATGATCTTGGAGGGCATACGGGCAATTATCCGAGAGAGCCTGCTTGTCTGGGATCTCTCTCTTCTGCATCTATGTATAAAGACCGATGTGGGAAGAACCTAAAGTTGGTCAAGGTTCTCTCAGTCAAGGCTGTCGACTCCGACTCAGTATAGTTCAGTGACCTCTTTTCTGGAGTTCACGAAAATTGAAGGTATGCCGGCAAGAGGAGTTCCGTCGGCAATGGAACAACTCCGATCTGAACTCTTTTCGCATTCATTATCTTCTTTTCATCTCTTGTTTCTTTAATAGTTTTTGTGCGGTTGTTATCTTATCTTAGTTATGATGTTCATTCATTTTATCTTTAGCTTGCTTTGAGTTGACTGATATTCATTGTTCAGTTGGATGCTTTTTGCTGTAACTTTGTCTTATATTTTTTGGAATTGATCGTGTGAGCTTCAGTTTGTTCCATATTTGAACTTTGATTTACTTAAATATTTGTTCTTGATTCTGATTTTGTTATCTTGGTCGAACTTCTTTTGAGGCCTGTAGAGTATGCGTAGGGTTTGCTTTACTAGTCTATATACTTTTTCGATATTTTTCTGGAGTTTTCATGGACCTTATATGCGTTGGATATATCTTCTCTAGCTAAATATGATGCTATCTTGTTAGCTGTTCGTCCAACCTATTTGTGTTTCAAGTTGTGTTCCGTCTGGAGAAGGATCAATATTAATATTTTGTATGGGATATATATTGGTTGATAGTTTTATTTCTCCTCATTCTCGTTTAACAAGAAGCATACTTCTTTATTTGACATAGTATAAGGAAGTGGTTTTGATGGATCCTGAAGTGTGGGAAATGTCTAATATAGCAAATGGATTCAAATCCGAGGATGGTGAATTTTTCCCCGAGTATGGTCAATATGAATACTTCAGTAATGGTATCAACCATGACTGGCAGCTTGATTCCCGGGATATCCCCTTCTATGCATTAAGCCCGGGTCCTCAAACAAAGGGATATTCCTAACTCTTCTACGTTGTTTTACTCCAACTGGTTTAATTCTCTTTTCCATTGGTAATTCCACTTCCATATTCCTTCACTCCAGCTACCCATCTCTGCTATATACTTCCCTTTCTGTTTGGACTTAGAAAACAGTAGGGAATTTTAAAGACAGAGGCATATCGCCTACCCACTTATCCTCCCAAAACTTAATGTTCTGACCACTGCCTACCCGTATTTCCCACTGATTCACAAACCACTCCTCTCTTACAACTTGTAAAATATCTTTCCACCATTTTGAATGTGCCCTCAGCCCTATTCTCCTTCCTCTTCTCCCCACTCTTACTTCCTCTTCTCCCCACTCTTACTTCCTCTTTTGCTAACTCCCTTAATTCACCCATTTGTAATCTACCGTTTACCCCATATTCAGACCTAAGGATTTGTTTCCAGTATGGCTGATCACTCCCTAGAATTTTGCTTCCCCACTTCCCTAGCATAGCCTTATTGAATTCTTCTAATCTTCTGATTCCTAACCCTCCTTCAGATTTAGGTGTAGTGATTTTCTTCTAATCTTGGATTGCTCATAGTTTATAACTATTTCAATTTATGAGTTTTGTAACAATCTGTTTACTTGTGTAGAGGAGTGGTTAATTCCCTATGCTGCCTTCTGTTTACTGAGGGACTTCTTTGAAACTTCAGACCACAGCCAGTGGGGACGTTTCTCCATCTTCTCAAAGGACAAGGCAATGCAACAATCTCTGGTTTCCTTTTGTTTCTTCATCCTCAGAACAGCAACTTTCAATTCGGAGTCAACTTCCTTCTCATTCAGCTGGCTGGCGAAACTTGTCTCAACAGAGAGTGCTCACTATGACACGATTCGTTTTCATTACTACATCCAATTCCATTTACACTTGCAAGTAAGTTGCTGTGTATGTATGCGTTACCTTCTAAGTTTATTCTGCAGTCTTCTTAGGTCTAACTTCCACCTCAGAGCACTTCATGACCATGCTGGTAATGATAGCTATCTGAAGCTGCTGAATATGCAAGAAGGAAAGGAGTAATATTAAAAGGAGATCTCCCAATC